>SJYC01130998.1:0-15583 GCA_006408675.1 Madoqua kirkii | reverse complement strand
TGGACTGCAAGGAGATCCAACCAGTCCATCCTAAAGGAAATAAATCCTGAATATTCTTTGGAAGTGTTGATGTTGAAGCTGAAACTTCAATACTTTGGCCACCTGATGTGAAGAACTTACTCATTTGAAAAGACCCTGATGCTGGGAAAGATTGAAGGCAAGAAGGGACGGGGATGACAGAGGATGAGATGGTTGGATGGCATCACCAACTCAATGGACATGAATTTCAGAAAACTCCAGGAGTTGGTGGTGGACAGGGAGGCCTAGTGTGCTGCAGTCCATGGTATTTCACAGAGTCAGACATGACTGAGCGACTGAACTGAACTGAACTTAATCTGTCTAGGGGCTTTGATAACCCTGCAGCTGAGGCTGTGAATTGGACACCCTGCCCACGAGTGGGATGGAGGATGAGACTCAGATTTATAGGTGTCTTCAGACACCATCAGAGTGAGCTCAGGCTGGGCCAGCTAGAGAGCAACAGGACCTGACCAAGAGGAGAGAGACAAAAATGCAAGTTTAACCAGCCCCATTCATTGGCAGTGCAGGTCAGTATCACCAGCTGGACCAGAAGAGAGTTATCCTTCTCTGGAAACCACCAAGGATACTGTGGGCAGCATAAGAGTTTCATAGATCCCCCCCCCAACACTCCTTCCCATTGTCACCCAAGAGATGTGTAAACCATACATACACCTTCCCCACCCTGGAAAGGAGGGAAGTGAAGTGGAAATCTGAGAGACTGAGCATTGTACCAAAACAGACAGTATTAAATGAACCATTTACATGATAGTGTCAGATTGCACTTACCATGTTAGATATAAATTCAGTGGGTTTTTGGTTTTGTTTTGTTTTTTGTTTTTTTTTTTTGCCACTTACTATCCATTCCAGAGAATGGGCACTCGTGATAAAGATCAGATCAGATGGGACAGAGAGAATAAGTTAACCAAAGGACCCATGCCATCTGAGAAGTGTAAGTGAATTTGATTACAACAGACCATTCCCACCAGTTCCTCCTCTGCCAGCCAGTGGATGTCATGCTCATCAGTCCATGTTTAAGGAGATTGGACCATCCTTGCCTCATTCTCCCCTTTAACTGAGGACAACGTTTTACATCCCATTAAAAGATCCCACCCAAAACAATGAGCACAGAAAGGAAAACAAAACAGAGTAGAATAACTAATGAGAGTTGTCACTGAGGAGAGCAGGACTTCCTCAAAGTCATCCTTGGCCTCCATAAGCAATGTCAGGCTCCATTCTCCTTTAACAAACAACACAGACCCCATTTTCTGAGGCCAGAGACACAGAGCTTGGCTTCAGAAAATGATTGTAGTGCTGTTTACTACTGGAAAAAATCACAGAACCACACGTTAGCGCCACTGTGCTTTCATAGTCTTCTGTGTATTTCATAGTCTCCTGGTATCTCAATGCTGTACAGAATGCTTTCCTTGTGACTCCCTTCCTCCTTCAGTCCCTTTTTGAAGGCTCCTAAGGTTTCATCTCCCTCTCTGAATTCTCTACCATACATCTGTCCTTTCTCTCTTGGCCAAAGCAAATTTCCCATTCTCAAGTGAGATCCAAGCATGCAGAGACAGGGAAGGAGTAGTGCCTCAGTGCTGGACAGGGTTGTGGGATCCTGTTGTCTTGGCAACATTCTTCTGCTCAGCCTCAGTGGTGCACTCAGCTCAGGCAACACCCCAGCTGGAAGAAGAAAATTCTTCTCTCCTCTCTCTTTCTGAGACCAGAGGAGAAACACTGGTGTTGGTTACCAGGGAAACTGAATCCTAATCCATCTAACTCAAGACAAAAAAACAATGAAGGAATGGAAACTAAGACGCAGGATGTACTGTGGGAGGCCTCTCACAGACATGGAATATGATTCTCAATAAATGTGTTTGTCCCAAGGTCCTGTGCACACACAGACACATGCAAACGTTTGTACTCACAAGCACCCCTTCCAGCCCAAAGCAGCACAGTGACTGTAACATAGGTACAGAAAGGGGAGGCAGGGGGTGCAGCAATGATGTGGAAGTGGAGGCAGAAATCAGGCCATGAAAGGCTGAAAGGCTGACTTTTATTTTTATAACTATTACCTACCCATTCTTTCAGGGCTTATTTTGACATTTGCATTTCATTTAGATCCATTTGTGCGCTACTTACTTAGAACAAACAATGCTAAGTCACATTCACCTAAAAGAAATATGCAGCCTCATTTGAATAAAAATAATCACAATAGTGCATCACTGATACTGTGATAATGTTATCTTATGAATCAGCTCTGGATTTAAGTAGATAACACCATCATGGGAGATCAGTTGAATAAGTTCCTTTCATTTAGAGAAACTTAGAACAAGACAGCACAGATCCTCTCTCCAGGGCTGGAAATTTACCTGTGATGAATCAAATGGAGAAGTAGATGGAGGTACAGTGGTACAATACAAGAGGAGGTTTATCTTGCTTATGAAAAACTGTCCCCTAAATTGAACTGTACTTTTAAATAAAACTTTAGATACTATTTTTCCCTCTCTGTGATTTATATTGAGTTAAAAAGCATCATTCAAATGGTCACGTAGAGCTACATCATTTGTGAATGTTCTAGTATTTTGGTTTTGGTCAGTGGGGAGAATCCCAGTGATCCAGCAGCTAGAGATATGCATAAAAAGTATAGCTTCATCTGAAAGCTCTTGTTTGTAAGCTTGTGATAAACATGTCTGCTGCTGCTGCTGCTAAGTCGCTTCAGTCACGTCCAACTCTGTGCGACCCCACAGACGGCAGCCCATTAGGCTCCTCTGTCTCTGAGATTCTCCAGGCAAGAATACTGGAGTGGGTTGCCATTTCCTTCTCCAATGCATGAAAATGAAAAGTCAAAACGAAGTTGCTCAGTCGTGCCCAACTCTTAGTGACCGCATGGACTGCAGCCTACCAGGCTCCTCCATCCATGGGATTTTCCAGGCAAAAGTACTGGAGTAGGGTGCCATTGCCTTCTCTGGATAAACATGTCACAGAATGCCAAAAGAAGCGATCAATCCCAGAGGAGAAGACAGAGGACCAGAATTCTGAAATAGGAAGGAAGTTCCTTAAGAGTATCCCTTATCCTGCCTCACAAGATAATGCTGAAGCTATTTAATGGGATGTGGACTGTAGTTCATGGCCCACTGAAGCTCTAGAAACATGTTTCTTGGGTAGAAAGATAGATTGTCATGATTTCCCATGCATGGATGTTGAAGTGGACAGACGGATGGATGGGCTGAGACAAATTTACGTAGTTTCCATGGAGGATCACTTTGTTGTTACAAAAGACTGCAATTTTCACAATAGAAGGGAGCCTGAGATCTTTCAGAGCATGCCTTTTGACAGTGACAACCATTCTAAGGACAATATAATCAGCAACTATTCAGAGCCCTGTCTTAAGCCAGTACTGACAATGTTGTAGAGGCATCTATGACATAATTGGCATGCTGTACAACTAAGTGGTCATACCTATGGGCTTTGGATTCAGAAAGAACAGCATATCACTATTTCTAATTTGAACATTTGCATTTCATTTAGATCTATTTACAGCTACTTATTTAAAACAAACTAGGCTGTGTCACCTTCACCTGAAAGTTTTTTCCTGATTTTTTTGTGTTAAAATATATATAATAAAAATTACCATTTTAAGCACGTTAATTGAACATTCAGTGGCATTAAGTATATTCACATTATTGTGCAAAAATCACCACTATCCATTTCCAGAGTTTTTCTCATCCCAAACTCTGAATGCTTTCTTTGTAATTATTAATTCATGGTTCAGTGAGAGATTTTAAATAGGAACCTGGACATTTTCAGTACTGTGGTATGAGACTCCAGATTTTTTAAATCTAAGGACTTTAGTGGATTGCTGCCTCATTACTGCCAGCTTGGTGTGGATGTTTAGGTTCTTACCTTGACTTTGCGGAGGTGGGCATAGACTACACATTCCTTTAAGTTTGGTGTATGTGTGTGTGTGTCTGTGGTGTTTGGCTGAAATACAACTGATAATTGTCAAAAAGTTTTCTGTCACTAAGGTGACTTTTTTCCCTTCTTCTTTGTCTTCCCAAGTACCCAGAACAGGATATATAAACCAAAAAGAAAGCCCAAGGAACCCACCACAACCATGTTCATCATTGGTTTCTGAGAGTTCTAATCAGTTTGCTACTTTCTTCTCTTAAACTTTCAGAATCCCCTTAGGCATATTTTATATATAATTTGCAGCATTTTTAGTCATACTTAGTGAGAAGAATAGGAAAAAATACATTGACTTCAAGAAGTGGAAGGTTTTGTCCCTGAAAAAATTTAAAAACTTTTTTAAGTTTTTTAATTTTCCCAAATGGATAGAAGGGGGAGAACTAACTAGGAGGAGGTGAATCAAACTTTGTGGCAGCAATTCTATTTTCCTGGATAGTCAAGTCAATACACCAACCAGCAATATGAAATCCTTTCTTGCCTGCTTATAGTCAGGAAGAGCCCTAAATGCCAGGGGGCACAAGCTCAGCTTTTCCAGTTCAGTGGACCCACTCCCAAGTCATCTGGTGGAAACTTGCATCCCTTAAATAATAAAACCTAAGCAGAGCCCATTATCATGAGGATTAGAATGAAAGGTTTTGAGGGTGGTTCTACCAATTCCCTGCCTCTACCTTTTTCTTCTACTTGATTTTTCTTTCTATGGGAGAAGTAGGCCTGTTTACTGTTCCCTGGATTAATTGATTATGATTTCATTTTGTCACCACTATTAGCTAATCATTTTTATCACTTCAATATTCTCTAATGTAAAATGTTAATTAACTGGAATCCAATTGCAAATAATATGTCTCTTCATATATAGTATAAGGACCTTACAACAGTATATTTCCAATTCATCTCTGTCATGCTTTTTCCTATGAACTTTGTTCAAGTGCACACACAGGCTCAGATACAAAATCCCTCCTTTCAAAGTGTGTTTTCCCAACTGGGCCCTGAATTGAGTATTTACTAGGCTATATCATCATCCTGTTAGGTGCGTGGTACTGTTACTCCTATCAGAACTGTAAACACAATTATTTTCCATTCTTCCTTGAAATTTTCCAACTATCTCTTATATGTTGTTATGCATCCATTGTATCATAGAAAAAGTGAGAGATTTCCAGAAAAACATCTACTTTTGCTTCATTGACTACACTAAAGCCTTTGACTGTGTGGATCACAACAAATTGTGGAAAATTGTTAAAGAGATGAGAACACCAGAACACTTTACCTGCCTCCTGAAAAACCTGTGTACAGATCAAACAGCAACAGTTAGAACTGGACATGGGACAATGGACTGGTTCAAAATTGGGAAAGGAGTATGCCAAGGTTATACATTGCCATCCTCCCTATTTAACTTATATTTCAGACTACATCATGTGAAATGCCAGGCTGGATGAAGCACAAGTTAAAATCAAAATTGCTGGCAGAAATACCAATAAGCTGAGATATGCAGATGGAACCACCCTTATGGCAGAAAGCAAAGAGGAACTAAAGAGCCTCTTGATGAAGGTGAAAGATGAAAGTGAAAAACTGGCTTAAAACTCAACATTCAAAAAACTAAGATCACGGCACCTGGTCCCACCACTTCATGGCAAATAAATGGGGAAGCAATGGAAACAGTGACAGAGTTTCTTTTCTTGGACTCCAAAATCATTGTAGATGGTGACTGCAGCCATGAAATTAAAAGATGCCTTCCCCTTGGAAGAAAAGCTATGACAAACCTAGACAGTGTATTAAAAAGCAGAGACATTACTTTGCTGACAAAAGTCCGTCTAGTCAAAGCTTTGGTTTTTCCAGTAGTCATGTACAGATGTGAGAGTTGGACAACAAAGAAGGCTGAGCGCTGAAGAATTGATATTTTTGAACTGTGGTGTTGGAGAAGACTTTTGGGAATCCCTTGGACTGCAAGGAGATCCAACCAGTCCATCCTAAAGGACATCAACCCTGAATATTCATTGGAAGGACTGATGTTGAAGTTGCAGCTCCAATACTTTGGCTACCTGATGTGAAGAACTGACCCATTGGAAAAGACGCTGATGCTGGGAAAGACTGAAGGCAGGAGGAGAAGAGGATGACAGAGGAAGAAATGGTTGGATGGCATCACTGACTCCATGGACATGAGTTTGAGCAAACTCCAGGAAACAGTGAAGGACAGGGAAACCTGGTGTGCTGCAATCCATGGGGTCGCAAAGAGCTGGATATGACTAAGCGACTAGAACAATAACAACATGTAACAAAACTATTATTTAAATAGATAAAATATTTGTGAAGCATTATTTACATGAGTGATTTCATTTAACCCTCCTGCATACCTTTGAAGTAGATGCAAGACAGAACAACAAGGAAGAGTTTGAGACACAGTGAGCTATTGGAACAGCAGCCATACCAGCCAGGCAGGGTGGATCCGCTTTCCTGTGTTGGTACCTGTTAGAAGCAGAAATTCCCTCTCACAAGTGTGAATCCTTGAGTGATAGTGCCAGTGAACTCAGTTTAAGTGCTCAAGATGCCATTCTTATTTGTATGGAGGAGAGGTCCTAAACTGATAGGATCTGATGTCTGCTGTTCTCATTGTATCCTTGTTATGTCCAAGACCACAAAGATTACACCCTCCTATAACTGATCCACCCTGAATCTTCCAGTCCTAGTCCAGCTCCAGCCATCCAGGAAGAATGAAGCAAAGAGAGGTTTTTGCTGTGATTATTGATGTTGCTGTGGCTTCAGATACTGGACTAGAGAAGTATTTCAGCATCTTAGTATCAAAGTCCCTGGAATGGTTCACTATGCTAGTTAGGTTCATTATCTCATCCTCAGGTTCATCTGGTTTTGGCTCCTGGGCCAGGATCTAGAGGACTGTGAGTAGGAAATCAGAATAAAATATTTTTTCCCCAATGGTTCTAGCTGTCCTCGGCCACCCTTGCCTATAGATGTTACTGACAAGGAGTCAGTCTCACTCACATCTTCCCTGCCTTTTGTGTTCAAAAAATATTCTACAGGGCTTTTTCAGGGAGAAGAAACTAGTTTTTCATCTTGCTGAACTTGTCAGCTCCATATTGGGGATAATGTTCTCTTCCCTTTAAAGGGGAGTGAGGTTTTCTAAAAATTAATAAAGCCAAACTTTCTATAAGTTGTATGATATTGTGTTCTAAATAAGTATTCAGATTCTAGATTCTGCTCTAAAGTTTTAATTTACTAAAATAATTGAATTGCTTGAAATTAATGTGTCCTAAAAATAAAGGTGTTTCCACTGAAGATGAGAAATTAAAAGAAATCATTGAAAGGTGGAAGAAAGATAGAATATGACTGAATAACTGAACCAAATCTAAAACCAGGCATAGGACAGGAAGTCTTTCAGAGGCAGGCAGGTGATACACTCTCCCCACAGTGGGAATCAAAGATTCCTCTCCACGATGGGGAACACGGGCATGCTGTCGCTTCTGCTCTTAACTGAGATATTTGAAATGCCAGTCCTTGTGCACAGGTGCTCCTTTGTGAGATGATGTGAAGAGAATTCTCACACCTGCTCCATAAGAACTAGAGCATCATTAAGTTATGTACAAATTATGTTAGGGTTTAGATGGGTATCTTTACTTTCATGGCACAAAATGGTTTATTTTGACTAACTGGTTTTCTGGAGAGTTCTCTGATGGGCATTCAAACCAGATCATCACATTCTGATGGAATGACTAGTTTTGTGCAGAGTCAATATCCTTTCTGTTTTTCTCCCCAGAACTATGGGCTAGTAAATAACAGTGAATATTACTTAAGCAATAGAAATAACTCTAAAACATGTAAGTCATTGTGGACTATAGTCTGCCTTTGTAGTCTTCTCAGAGAGACAGGGAGTCAAATAAACCTTGTGAGATTTGATCCCTCACATCAAGAGGAGAGGAGTTTAAAATGGGTTTTATTACTTGATAAGCCATTTGTTTTTCTCCTGTAGCAGTGGGATTTCTTTTTAAAAGCAATGGTTTAGGTTTCATTCACGCCCTTCTCTCAGATAAAGTAGACTTCCTGATCTTCCTTTCTCTCCTTCTTCTCATTACTAGGTCCAGTATCTCGATCTCACAGTGGCCTCTCTCTGTGTCCTGAGCTCTCTGCCTTTAGCTTGGCTGTTACTGGACCACCTCCTATAACCTCCCCACTTCCTGTTTTGGATGTCTGTGATGCAGATGAGTCCAGGTCCAAACACAAGGGTCCTGCTAGGTTAAATCAGCCTTTTGACTTCATTCATGGAAGCCTGCCTGAAGCCTTGGCCCCACAGGAGGTCTTGGTGTGACCAGTCATAGCTCAGCCACCAGCTGTTCTCATTACAGCAATACCCGCCTTTGCCAGCAGGGGCGTCTCATCTCCAAGACTGGGAAAGTGCCAGAGAACACAGAAGAGGGACAGAGACTAAACATTCACACCTGAGAAGGTCACAGGCCTCTGGGTATTTGAGCGCCAGGCCTGGGTGATCCTTGGAACCTCCCTCTCTGTGTGTGGACAGCTGGGGGCAGCCTAAGGTCAGCTCTGCCTCTTGTTTCCGGGGGATCCTTGTCTAAACTCAGGGTCTTCTGCAGATGGACTTCCTCTCCCTCCGGCTCTTCTTCCTCCTACCAAAAGCTTGTTTCCATGATTAAAAGGAAGTTTTCATACTTTTAATTTTATTTTTCTCATTGAAAGTTTGCATTATTCCCACAAGATGAGAACTGGCTTTGGGGTCTGGACCCTAGAGCAGATTGGGCACAGCCTAAAGGCCCAGCCATGGATGCTGATGGCACTGGGCAAAGCCCAACAGAGCCTGGGGTTTAGGAAAAAGCCCCCAAGTTCCTGTTCAGATACTTGCCAGCTTCCAGCTCTGCCTTTACCCCTCTTGTCCCCTCCCCTGGCCTTAGAAGGCCTGCCTGGGTCTAGAACCCCTGGCTGGTGCAAGTAGATGCACCAGGGCTGCTAGTCTGGGGAGACACAGACCTGGAGGGGGAAGCAGCAGAGAAGCTCTATGCGGCCTGAGGACATGCACTGCTGTAGGGTGAGGCCCACAGCCCACAGCCTGCCTTCTGACCTGCTGTGGGTCCTCAGGCCCAGCCCCTGCCCTCTCTGGGCCTGTCTCCTCACCTGAACAGTGGGCACAATTATTAATACACTCCCAGCATGCAGGCGGTGTTCATGAAAGGAGGGGAGTCTGAAGAGATGAGAGAACAGATTTGCCGAAAAGGAGGAGGAGAGGGTCAGAGCTGGTGGAGAAGGACCAACACAGCCACCTCAGGCCTGGCCTGGGACTGCCTTCCTGGAAGCTCAGTCAGGCAGATGGAGAAGCTCTGATATCAGAACCCCAGGCCAGGACCTGGCAAGGCCCTCCCTGGAGTGCTCTGGGGCAGCCAGTCACCTGTGTCACAGGCTGCTTCCTTTGTCCTCATCTCTGCCCTCAGGAGTGCCAAGACTCAGAGAGTTCCCTGCCCCAAAGGTTACTGGGACCCATCTGCAGTCATTAAGGACATTAGTCATAACAGCCTGTGAAGAACACTCTTGTAACTTACCAAACAGTGGCTCACAGGTTTTGAAGTGATTTTGATGGTGTGCCATCACTTATGAGAACCAGAGTGTATTCAGTCATTCTCTATTGGATGGTTAGGTAATGTTCAATTTACTGTTTTTTCATCTGATACTGGGCTTCCCGCATAACTCAGTTGGTAAAGAATCCACCTGCCATGCAGGAGACCCTGGTTTGATTCCTGGGTCGGGAAGATCCGCTGGAGAAGGGATAGGCTGCCCACTCCAGTATTCTTGGGCTTCCCTTGTGGCTCAGCTGGTAAAGAATCTGGCTGCAATGTGAGAGACCTGGGTTCAATTCCTGGGTTGGGAAGATCTCCCGGAAAAGGGAAAGGCTACCCACTCCATATTCTGGCCTGGAGAATTCCATGGACTAGTCCATGGGGTCACAAAGAGTTGGACCTGACTGAGTGGCTTTCACTTTCACTTTCATGTTATACTGACTGGGGTGAGCATTCTTGCACATACATGTAAACCTGGGAGATATGCAGGAATGTTCATGTAGTAAAACTATTCTTAATAGTAAAAAACCTAGAAACAAGCCAATTATACATCAACAGGCAAATGAATAAATAGTTCATATTCATACCTTAGAAAATACACGGCTATGAGAAATAAGGAACTAACACAGAGATGTTATGTTAAATAAGAGAAATCAGATATAAGAGTACATGTGACATAAGTCTTTATATGGGTTAAAAACAAACAAGACTAATGCTTACGCATATACACACTTCCCTGGAGAGAGTAATGACAACCCACTTCACTTCAGTGTTCTTGCCTGGAGGATCCCATGGACAGAGGAGCCTACACACACTTGTGTTAAAGTTTTATAGAAAGGAAGGCTTCTCACCTGATTGGAAAATTTAGCAAATAATTTTAGTTATCATACACTGAAATTGACATTTTAAGGTGTACAGTTCTATGGATTTTAACACATACATTGATTTGTATAACTACCACCAGTTTGCACAGAACTGTACTATTGATCCAAATCACTCCCTTTTGCAGCCACTTTATACTCACATCCTGTTCCTGTTCTATGCCCCTGAAACCATTCATCTGATCTCCATCACTACACTTTGTCTTTTCAAGCATGTCATGTAAATGGAGCAATACAGTCTGTAATATTTCGTGACTGACTTCTTCAACTCACCATAATGTCTTTGAGTTTCATTCAAGTTGTTAAATTCATTTTTAGTTGCTGACTAATATTCCATTATATGGATGTTTATCTATTCATTCACTGAAGGACATTTGTATCCTTTCCAGTTTTGATGATTACAAATAGAGCTGCCATAATCATTTGTGCATGGTGTCTGTGTGATCATACACTTTCATATCTCTAGGGCATGTCCAATTTTTCTAACACTGTCTATTGAAAAGGTTATCCTTTCCCCTGTTGAACTGCCCTCATGAATATGGCAAATTGACATTTTACAAAGTCGTGTCTATCCCTCTGTGTGTTTAGCTCTTGGCTATATTCCACACTGTCAAGAGTCAGTTCAGTTCAGTTCAGCTGCTCAGTTGTGTCCGACTCTTTGTGACCCCATGGACTGCAGCATACCAGGCCACCCTGCCCATCACCAGCTCCTGGAGTTTACTCAAACTCATGTCCGTTGAGTCAGTGATGCCATCCAACTGTCTCATCCTCTGCTGTCCCCTTCTGCTCCTGCCTTCAATCTTTACCAGCGTCAGGGTCTTTTCAAATGAGTCAGTTCTTTGCATCAGGTGGCAAAAGTATTACTCTAGAATTATTAGCAATTCTTAAAATCCATGTCTTTCCTCCAATTTTGTCCTTTATCAAATTATTTTGACTATTCTAGTTCCTTTGCCTTTCAACTTAAATTTATCATTAATTAATCTGTACCTACAAAAACTTTTGCTGGGGTTTTATTGAAATTGCATTAAATCTATAGATCTATTTGAGGACAATTAAAATGTTAACTATATTTAATCTATTGGCCCATGAGCACAGTGATAGGTCATAGTTTTCTTTTCCTGTACCATTCTTATCTCATTTTGGTATTAAGATAATGCTGGCCTAATAAAATGACTTGGGAAGTGTTCCCTGTCTTCTATTTTCTTGAAGAAATTATGCAAAAGTACTCTTTTGTGCATGCTTAGTCACTCAGTCATGTCCAATTTTTTGCCACTCCATGGATTATAGCCCACCAGGCTCCACTGTCCATGAGATTTTTCAGGCAAGAATACTGGAGTGTGTTTCCATTTCCTCCTCCAGAGGATCTTCCCTACCCAGGGATCAAACCCATGACTTCTGTGTCTCCTGCATTGGCAGGCAGATTATTTACTGTTGCACCACCTGGGAAGGTCAAAATTCTCTTGTTTCATCTTAAACATTTTATAACTATACAGTATAGGACTAAATTAGCAAGGCTGGTTTGTCCATACTCACAAACTCCAAAGAAAGTTTGGCCCTCCCCTTTTCCTAGGTAATGACCTCTAAGACCTAAGAATATACTACCTGATAAGAGTGTCTTTGTTTACATAGGGGTATTGGGCCACACAGATAATCTATGCTAACAATATGCTTTATAGTGGAGGCCTTGGGCCACATGGTATAAGCATAACCTATGGAAGGGATGGAGACTCAGGTCAGTCATGCATGCTATGGGATATGCCTATGTGACCTACTCCCAATAAATATCCTGGGCACCAAGGTCGAGATGAATTTTCCTGATTGGCAATACTTAATGCATGTTGTCACACTTCCTTGCTGGGGGAACTAAGCATTGTTAGCACAAATCCACTGGAAGCAGACAAGTGGAATTTTGTGCCCGGTCTCTCCTGAACTCTGTGGTATGTGCCACTTTTAACCATTATTTTGCTATAATAAGCCATAACTATTGGGATTATAGTTTGTCTGAGTTTTGTGACTCCATTTGGAGAATTACTAAACCTGAGGGTATCTCCCGGCTATAGTCCTCAGTAGGTCCCCAACAGCTTTCACTTTGTGCTTTTTTTCCCAGTTGACAGTTTTGACAACCAAAGAGGTGAGCCAGAGTAGACCCTTCTTTTGCCTGAACTCTGTAAGGATCTAGAAACTTGGGACCAACAGAAGTCTCTTGTGCCTGTCCATCTCCCTGGAGAGTCTAGGCAAATTTTGATGAGTCTCTCCTGGTTCTTGGATCTCCCAATTCATAGTTGATGATCCTGAGTTTTACTAGGTGGTCTATAACAGATCCCCTGGAGGGAAAAAAAAAGGCCAGCAACTCCAGTATTCCTGCCTGGAAATTTCCATGGGCAGAGGAGCCTGGTGGGCTACAGTCCATGGGGTGGCAAAGAATTGAACATGACTGAGTAACTGAATACACATGTACTGACAGGCACCTGCGAGATAGGAGAGGTTGGTTTTTCCAGGAATTAGGTCACCACTCATTTTTTGACATTTTATGGTTGGTCTTGGAATTGTCATGGTGCTTGTGGGTATCTCATTTAGCTTACTGATGTGTTACAATTAACATATACTAAGGCTCAAGGTCTAGAGGAAGCTGACTCATCCACCATCTTGGACACAGCTTATTCTGACAGTTTATGTCATGTTCTTGGGCTATGTCATCCTTTTAGTGTTTGTGCCATTGCCCTCTTCCTATCTCATTCCCCTCTCAGAGATTTCACTCCCATAATCTTATTGGAAGCAGAGGGAGGATGGTCTGTCTTCTATAGCTGCTTCAGGGATAAACAGGGTCATCAACTCTGCTTGTCAGGGAGTTAAAATCTCTGGATTCCTGATCTAAGGGCTCCAAAGGCATGACAGTGCCTTGTTTTAGTTGGTATGGGCTACAATCCTGGAATCTTCCCATAGCCATTATCCTGATGTGCAACTGTTGTAATTGCTTCTGTAGCCTTCTACTGCATCTTCTTGAAGATGAAGCTCTTTTGTAACAGTATCAGAGTACAACAGTTGTTGCTGTTGCTGCTTGGTCACTAAGTCCTGTCCAACTCTTTGCAACCATGTGGACTACAGCACACCAGGCTTTTCTGTCCTTCACTGTCTCCTGGAGTTTGCTCAAATTCATGTCTATTGAGTTGGCGATGCTATCTGAACATTGCACCCTCTGCCACCCACTTCTACTTTTTGCCTTCAGTCTTTCCCAGCATCAGGTTATTTTCCAAAGAGTCAGATCTTCACATCAGGTAGCCAAAGTATTGGAGCTGCAACTTCAGCATCAGTCCTTCCAATGAATATTCAGGGTTGATTTCCTTTAGGATTGACTGGTTTGATCTCCGTGGAGTCCAGGGCACACAAAATAGTCTCCTCTAGAACCACAATTTGAAAGCATCAGTTGTTCAGCACTCAGCTTTCTTTACAGCCCAACCCTCACATTCATACACGACTACTGGAAAAACCACAGCTTTGAATATACGGACCTTTGTCAGCAAAGTGATGTCTCAGTTTTTTAATACATACAATGTCTAAGTTTGTCATAACTTTTCTTCCAAGGAGCAAGTGTCTTTTAATTTCAAGGCCGCAGTTACCATCCACAGTGATTTTGGAGCCCAAAGAAAGAAAATCTGTCACTGTTTCCACTTTATCCCCTTCTATTTGCGGTGAGGTGATGGGACCAAATGCCATGATCTTACTTTTGCATGCTGAGTTTTAAGGCAGCTTTTCACTCTCCTCTTTCAGCCTCAAGAGGCTTTTTAGTTCCTCTTTGCTTTCTGCCATTAGAGTGGTATCATTTGCATATCTGAGGATGTTGAGATTTCTCCCAGCAATCTTGATTCTAGCTGTAATTCATCCAGCCCAGCATTTCACATGATGTATTCTGCCCATAAGTTATATAAGCAGGTTGACAATATACAGCCATGTCATACTGCTTTTCCAGTTTTGAACCAATTTGTGATTCTATGTCCAGTTCTAACAGTTGCTTCTTGCCCTGCATACAGGTTGCTCAGGACACAGGCAAGGGGTCTGGTAATCCCATCTCTTTAAGAATTTTCCACAGTTTGTTGTGAACCACACAGTCAGACTTTAGTATAGTCAATGAAGCAGATGTTTTTCTGGAGTTTCCTTGCTTTCTCTATGACACAACGAATGTTGGCAATTTGATCGTTGGTTCTTCTGCCTTTACTAAACCCGGCCTATACATCTGGAGGAGTTATTTCTTCACTCTTTTCTGAAAACAACACCCAGTTGTGGATGTAACTAGTGATGGAAGTAAAGTCTGATGCTGTAAAGAACAATACTGCATAGGAAACTGGAATGTTAGGTCCATGAGTCAAAAAGGAGATGGCAAGAGTGAATATCAACATTTTAGGAAGCAGTGAACTAAACTGGACTGGAATGGGTGAATTTACCTCAGATGACCATTATATCTACTACTATGGGCAAGAATCCCTTAGAAGAAATGGAGTAGCCAGGATAATCAAGAAAGGAGTACAAAATACAGTACTTGGGTGCAATCTCAAAAATGACAGAATGATCTCTGTTTGTTTCCAAGGAAAACTATTCAGTGTCACAGTAATCCAAGTCTATGCCCCCAAAATAATGCTAAAGAAGCTGAATTTTAATGGTTATATGAAGATCTTGGTGACGGAAATGGCAACCCACTCCAGTACTCTTGCCTGGAAAATCTCATGGATGGAGAAGCCTGGTAGGCTAAGTCCATGGGGTTGCAAAGAGTCAGACATGACTGAGAGATTTCACTTTCACTTTAATGAAGACCTACAAGACCTTCTAAAACTAGCATCCAGAAAAGATGTCCTTTACATTATAGGGAACTGGAATGAAAAAGTAGGAAGACATTACCAAGACATATGTACTCCAAGACATACCTGGAGTAACAGGCAATTTGGCCTTGGAGTACAAAATGAAGCAGGGCAAAGCCTAAGACTATTGCCAAGAGAACATACTGGTCTTAGCAAACACCTTCTTCCAACAACACAAGGGAAGACTCTACACATGTACATCACCAGATGGTTAATACCAAAATCAGATTGATTATTATATTCTTTGTGGCCAAAGATGGAGAAGCTCTGTACAGTCAGTAAAAACAAGACAGGGAGCTGACTA
>SJYC01130995.1:0-21522 GCA_006408675.1 Madoqua kirkii | reverse complement strand
GAAACAGTAGAAACAGTGTCAGACTTTATTTTGGGGGGCTCCAAAATCACTGCAGATGGTGATTGCAGCCATGATAATAAAAGACACTTGCTCCTTGGAAGTAAAGTTATGACCAACCTGGATAGTATATTCAAAAGCAGAGACATTACTTTGCCAACTAAGGTCATCTAGTCAAGGCTAATTTTGCAGTAGTCATGTATGGATGTGAGAGTTGGACTGTGAAGAAAGTTGAGTGCCGAAGAATTGATGCTTTTGAACTGTGGTGTTGGAGAATACTCTTGAGAGTCCCTTGGACTGCAAGGAGATCTAACCAGTCTATTCTGAAGGAGATCAGCCCTGGATTTTTTGGAAGGAATGATGCTAAAGCTGAAACTCCAGTACTTTGGCCACCTCATGCTAAGAGTTGTCTCATTGGAAAAGACTCTGATGCTGAGAGGGATTGGCGGCAGGAGGAGAAGGGGACGACAGAGGATGAGATGGCTAGATGGCATCACTGACCCGATGTATGTGCGTCTGAGTGAACTCCAGGAGTTGGTGATGGACAGGGAGGCCTCGCATGCTGTGATTCATGAGGTCTCAAAGAGTTGGACACGACTGAGCGACTGAACTGAACTGAAAATAAATATTTAAGAAAGTGTGACTTGGACTATGATTTTCTGAATCAGTTCTTATATTCTTAATAAGAATAAATAAAATGTATTGATACTTTTTTGTTGTTAATTGTCCTTTAAGTTATGAAACCAGAATTTACAAAATTTGGAGATTTTATTGTATTTGTTTCTCATTAGGGGATAGACTTGTGACTATTATCCTAAAAGTTAAATATCCCCTCTACCTGATGATTCTAGAAAACTCAAGAGATATGAATCAATAATATTTCCATGAAAGCTTTGAAGAATGGGATTTAAATCATAAGGCATATTTTTAAAATCTCTCTAACATTAGTAAATATATGTCAATTAAGCTAATGTCTGCTGAGACTCCAATCTACACTTTGATTTCTATCCTTTAAATAATTGTGGGGTTGTTGGGTTGGTTTTGATTTTTCTGTAAAGGGATATTAGTAGATTCAAGGACACGAGGAAGCTTTGAAGCAAAGTCTACACATAGAATAAATCATAGAATTAACAAAATATCTCTGTTTTTAGCTGAGATAATATTTAGAAACTCCAAAGACAAAAATAAATAAATAAAGTGCTTTTGCTACCATTAAATAATCAATTGTTTTCACAAAGTTCAACCTCTTTATTTTACACTAGGAGGAAGTTTTTCATCAAAATCCTCCAATCTGCCTTTCTTTGGTGGCAGCACTGGAGCTATATCTCCTATATACTGTCTGGGTCAGTTTATCAGTACCGCTTACTACATCATAATTGTCTGAAATCAACTATACCTCAAAAAAATAAGTTTAATTAAACACTGACACCAAATTACTTTTTTTTTTTAAAGTATGATCTAAGTTTGAGGATCATTCTGGAAGTCACCTCAGAGTTTCACTTAAAATGTACTTCATCAGAGCAAAACGAAAACAGCAAAAGTGCATAGGTATTTTTCTTCTATGTATTTTGCAATAAGCAATCTTAAAGAACCGAGCCTAAAGGAGATTTTACTAGAATGGTCTTTAGTTAGAATTCTGCAATACAGAAGACATGGTTCAATCCTGGGTCCGGAAGATCCCATGGAGAAGGGAATGGCAACCCACTCCAGTATCTGGTCTGAAGAATTCCATGAGCATGAGTACAGTCCATGAAGTCACAAAGAGTCAGACATGACTGAGTAACTAACACTTTCACTTTAGTTAGAATTAGAAAATTATTTCTGTCTAGCTAGTAATAGAAGCGTTGTGGTTGTATACAATTTTTTTTCTGACACTGCAAGCTAACGTACAGACCAAATAGCAAAGGAATAATCATTATTAGGATACAGTAAACCCACAGGCAGGAATTCATATAAAGTGGACATGGGATAATGGAATGAGAGCTATGTAGCCAAGGGTAATAGAGCAAATACAGAAGTATTTAGGAATGTATTAAGTAAACAGAGTCTCAGTGTTTCGGATTTTTCCTATGAGCTTGAAATTCAAGACTACATAAACTCCCATTTCCTTTCTACTGAAATCCTTTATGAGATAATATTTAGAAACTCCAAAGACAAAAATAAATAAATAAAGTGCTTTTGCTACCATTAAATAATCAATTGTTTTCACAAAGTTCAACCTCTTTATTTTACACTAGGAGGAAGTTTTTCATCAAAATCCTCCAATCTGCCTTTCTTTGGTGGCAGCACTGGAGCTATATCTCCTATATACTGTCTGGGTCAGTTTATCAGTACCGCTTACTACATCATAATTGTCTGAAATCAACTATACCTCAAAAAAATAAGTTTAATTAAACACTGACACCAAATTACTTTTTTTTTTTAAAGTATGATCTAAGTTTGAGGATCATTCTGGAAGTCACCTCAGGTTTCACTTAAAATGTACTTCATCAGAGCAAAACGAAAACAGCAAAAGTGCATAGGTATTTTTCTTCTATGTATTTTGCAATAAGCAATCTTAAAGAACCGAGCCTAAAGGAGATTTTACTAGAATGGTCTTTAGTTAGAATTCTGCAATACAGAAGACATGGTTCAATCCTGGGTCCGGAAGATCCCATGGAGAAGGGAATGGCAACCCACTCCAGTATCTGGTCTGAAGAATTCCATGAGCATGAGTACAGTCCATGAAGTCACAAAGAGTCAGACATGACTGAGTAACTAACACTTTCACTTTAGTTAGAATTAGAAAATTATTTCTGTCTAGCTAGTAATAGAAGCGTTGTGGTTGTATACAATTTTTTTTCTGACACTGCAAGCTAACGTACAGACCAAATAGCAAAGGAATAATCATTATTAGGATACAGTAAACCCACAGGCAGGAATTCATATAAAGTGGACATGGGATAATGGAATGAGAGCTATGTAGCCAAGGGTAATAGAGCAAATACAGAAGTATTTAGGAATGTATTAAGTAAACAGAGTCTCAGTGTTTCGGATTTTTCCTATGAGCTTGAAATTCAAGACTACATAAACTCCCATTTCCTTTCTACTGAAATCCTTTTGTTCTCAATACTACTGAAGTGCAGTTATCAAAACAAATGAACAAACAAAAAAACCCACTTGTTTCTCCTGATTATCACATTAGAGCAACTAGGAGCTGACATAGTAGGGCTGGTTATCCATCTGAAGAGTTTGCTCCCAGCTGGGATCTTCACAATTTAATTGGAAAGGTAGGGACACAATTAGAAAGTAGTTGCTCCAACACCAGAGGCTTATCCTGGAGCCAGCTGTGCTGTTGAAAAACATTTCCCATGCATGACAATTGAAAAACAACTGGGCACCTATTTCCAGTAAGTCACAGAAAGGACATTTTAAAGGAGGGCAGGATGGGGCTTAACTGTGTCACAGGGAAACTACAACTGTGTGAAATGAAAACAAAAGGGAAAAAAACAAGAGGGGTACAAAACCAAGCCTCAGAAAATGCTTTAGCAAATGTAAAAGAGCAATTAATATGTATTATTGACAAAACAACAACAACAACAACAATGATATCTACATTACCTCCAAGTAACAATACTGAACAGAGTACTTGTTTACAATTTTCCACTGTTGTATTCATGTTGAGAAAATAGTCTTATGCTTTTTTATTTATTTCTAACTCTAGCATACCCTCCACTCTACATGTCTCAATACACTTGGTAATATTTAGACTTTTTCTGAAGATAGTGGGTTAGAGTGATAATTGTGGAAATAAAAGTAAATCCTGGTACTTCAAATGCTATTAGAAAGTCTCTAAGTCTCTAAATACTAAATATGCTACATAGAGATAAGGTATATATATTAATGATATGAAATTTGTGAGTTGGCTCTCTGAATTAGTAGAAATCTACAATAAAACATTAAAAACATTAAAAGTGGCTAATTTTATTAATGTCAAATATCGAATTCTTTGTAGAAACACCAAGGAGATGCTTCAAATCGAAGTGGTGTTAGACAATAGGTATTTATTTTTTACTTCCATAACAGTCTGATATGTTCTCTGAGGCAGCTCTGTTCAATGGACTGTATAGGAAAGCAACATTTGCCACCCAAAAAAGTGTCTCTTTGGCATGATGATTATTTTAGGCTGAATATTTTTAAGAAATAAAACACTCAAGGAGTCTTTCTTTTTACCTCCTACTTAACCAGCTAAATGATTTTTGATAAAGAGAAGAGCACCAGAAATATCTACAAAGACTATGGGCTAGGAGTGGAGAGGGAAACTCAGGAAGGCAAGGAGACCAAAGTTCTCCCTGTCCCATTGTCCCTGCTTGTTATAGCAAACGTTTGCTTACCAAACTTTTGCTTTTCTATTTCCATATGAATTACCTTCTTCCCCTTTGAAGTCTCAGACTCCTATATGATTCTTCTCTTAGTTGTCATATAGGACTCAATTGTGTAGTATGTCCTTGGGTCTCATTTTACTTATGGGGCCTCGGATGCACATAATTAAATTTATGTACATAATTAGCCTTTTCTCCTGTTAATTTGTCTTATGTCAATTTAATTATCAGATTAGCCAAAAGGTCCTTGAAGAGTAGGGAGAAATTTCCCCTCCCTTACAGTTGATTTAGGCCTACAGCTTCTTTTTGTTAAGGTTTTGCTCTCTCCTAGGATATCAGAGCCCTGTAACTGGAGAAAGGAGAAAGAATGAAGAAAGAATGTTAACAACAGAAATGCCACCATTACTGCTACTCAGATGTCTTGTGAAACTAGTTACACAGCCACAGATGAAGACCAGGTGAAATGGTGTTGCTGGGAAATGTCCCTGGCTGGACACCCAGCTCCCAGCCAGATTCCACAATAGGAAATGAAGTTGCTTAGTCGTGTCTGACTCTTTGCGACTCCATGGACTGTAGCCTACCAGGTTCCACTATCCATGGGATTTTCCAGGCAATAATACTGGAGTGGGTTGCCATTTACAATTTTGGTGGATCACTAGTTACCAAACCTTGCTCTTGACAGTTCTGTTGCAGGAAGAGTGACCCCTTCCAAGGCCTGAGAATAGGCTCTTGTCTAAAATTTGGAAATGAATTGTCCAAGGAGACCCAAGAGCTGACCAAGTAAGAGATTTTATGGGAAAGGGTGCCTGGGTGGACGGTAAGGGAACCCAGGGGAACTGCTCTGCCACATGGCTCCCAGTCTCAAGTTCATGACGATAGGATTAGTTTGCAGTTTGTCTTTGGCCAATAATTACGACTCAGGGTCTTTCCTAGTGGTACACATATTGCTAAGCCAAGATAGATGCCAGCAAAAAGGATTCTGGGAGGTAGAAGGATATGTGTTGTCTCCTTCTGACCTTTCCTGAATTCTTCCAGTTGATGATGGCTTAGTAGTTCCATGTTCCTTACTAGGACCCCCTGTTGTAAAATAATTCACTTAAATGGTTACTATGATTACTGGCCAGAGTGGGAGGTTTCAGTCAGTGAGCTTCCCCTAACGCCAGACACAGATAGAGCAACAAAGGAATGAATAGAAAATATGTGATCATAATGCCTGGAGGTGTGAGAGTGCAAGCAAATGGGCACGAAAAGAAATAATCACAATCTCAAGATAATTTTATGATTAATCATATGACAAAGAGAACCACAAGTTAATGTTCATTATTATCTGCAAAATGCCTTTGAAACAATTCCATAAAATAAAGTAACAACAAATGAAAACTGCAACTAACATGATGAGTTAGACAGCATTGGCTCATAAGATTCATATTCTAGTACCAATTTTGCAAGTCAAACTAACTATATCGTCTTGGGTAAGTCACTGAATATTTCTTAGTCTGCCATCTAAATCTAACACATGCTAGAGAGTCAAATTAGTTCATGTCTAAATCTCCATAAAGTTAAGCTTTTGAGAGTTTCTATTTTATAATTTAGGAGAATGATTTATCACAGATATGAAACTTCAATTCAACAGCTATTGTCTTTCACTGTAAAAGACCCTGAGAAATTCATACATATTAATAATAATGAGAGCTGAGATTAGCATGCAATTATGTGTCAGCCATTGTTCCAAAATGCTTTACTTTTATTTATTTCGTTTCCCAATAGCCCTACCAAGCTATTATCTCCATTTTACACCTGCAGCATTTACATATGATGTATATGTATATATACATATTCATCTGATTTAGAATGAAAGTTTAAAGACACTAGATTCTATTCTCTAAAGACATAAATTGCTAATAAATCAACATAATCTTGGCCATCATGTGAAAATCTTTGGAAGCAAAACCACATAGCTTTTTGTCATATGTAAAGTTACAGTAGAAGTGAACTGATACTGCTTAGTTTAGCATGAAAAATTATGCTAATATAAAATTATTTTATATAGAATAGGTAGTTAGAAAAGTTCTAAGAAAGAACATAGGAAATGATCAAGAGTAAAGAAGTGGCATGAGTATGCATAAAGTGTATTTTAAAAATCAGCACTCAGATCTTGCAAGATGAAAGCACTGTGATAAGACTAAAATCTGTAAACTGTGAAGACATTAATTGAATCAACAAGTATATCCTCATCTAGCCCTAATTCTTAGACAAAGAATTTAACACAAAACATCATGGGCAAATGTCAGGTACATTTCTATCAGACAAGGAAGAGTTTTTTGTTTTTTCTAACTACAGGTAGCAGAGAATTCTACAGGAAAAGCATGCCTCCAGTGTTAGGTCTTGATGACTGTTCTCAGGTAACTGAGAATCACTTTCTACCAAGATAAATTTATAAAAGCAAAGTGACAGATCACCTGGGAAAGATGGTATTTGTGTTTATTGAGTTTGAAGTATTAGTGGAAAAACAATTGATTATGCTGATCTGCTGAACTGGAAGTATTAATCTAAATCTCATTAGACAGGTTTCAGCTAGATATTTGGAAGCCATTTGCATAGTAGATGTGAAATTCTTGGGTTAGGGAGATCTTTCAAAAGAGAAATATGTAGAGGAGTCTAAGGATAGTTGGATATTAAATGGTAATATATAATGTAAAAAAAAAAAGGAAACTAAATCAAATAAACCTCTTTGGCTCACCTTTCAAGAGGGCAGCTGCCTTACTTAGAGATGACCATTCAATGCCTGTTAGTTATTATTCATTTAAAAGATAAAAATTCTTTAGGATTTATGTAGACAAGAAAGACTTTTCATTAGAATCACTGACTACACATTGTAGAAAGAAAGAAACAAATGTTCATGCTAAGTCAAACTAAATTTAATATCATATATAGGTACGTATGTGAAAGTCTCTGAGTCAAGTCTGACTCTTTGAGACCCCATGCACTGTAGCCCAACAGGCAATTCCATCCATGGGATTTTCCAGGCAAGAATACTGGAGTGGGTTGCCATTTCCTTCTTCATATACCATACATACATACAAAAATGTTCTTGTTTAGTCACTAAGTTGTTTTTGACTCTTTGTGACACCATGGACTTTAGCCCACCAGGCTCCCTTATCCATGGGATTTCCCAGGCAAGAATACTGGAGTGAGTTGCCATTTCCTTCTCCAGGGGACCTTTCTTTCTCCCAGTGACTGAATGTGCATCTCCTGCATTGATAGGTGGATTCATTACCACTGAGCCACCAGGGAAGCCCACACATACGCAAATAGAAAACCACAAAATATAATAGAGATTGTTGTGTTAATAATAAACGTTGTATTCATAAACGTAATAGTGAAAAATTTTAGGAAGTTGTATTAAAGAGAATTTCTTCCGTTCTGAGTTCTTGATAAAATTCTACTGATACTTTTGGTATCTTTGTTCTGGTGTAGTCTATTTTTGGAAAAACAGAAAAATTTCAGGCATATTTTATACATGCTAAACATTAGATAGTAGAGACTTTCTCTTTTTAATAGCATCTCTAACATATTTTCATTATCTTCATTACCTCATCTATAAAATGTCAACTGCTAGTTACTTAACACCTATCAATAACTTATGCTTCTTTTCCTTTCCCCTGAAGCATTTTGCTGTACTCTCTGTTTACTGTGATTTTTTGCTGTTACCCTTGAATTAAGTTTTGCTTCATGTTCTTTTCTGTAGTGTGGAAATGGAGTGTTTGAATTTTCTGTTTGTTTTTAATAAGAGTATAGTAATTTTCCTATTGACATATAAGGTGAAAACAGAAATAAAGTTAAGATGTTATAACATTTTTTATTATTGTATTTTCCACACCACAATTTCATTCATTTAACGATTTAATACCAACAGTAATGCAGACTGTTAAGAATCAAAATTATCATAATTATTCAAAATCAGAGAAGGCAGCAGTACATCAACACGGAAGGCAAAGGAAGATAAATTCAAGCAATCTAAAAATAGGATGAGAACTAATAGTAGCAGTTGGTGATTAGATGCATTTAGTAACTTTCATAAGAAGAATTTTAAAAAAATGATGAATGGGAAAAGATGAAATCAACAGGGCAACACACAAAAGTTAGAATAGGGATATATTTAAATGCACACATGGTTTCTTAGAGAAGGAAAACAATTTTTCCTGTACTGTCTGGGTTCTAGGTTGAGATTTTTTTAATAATATATAAACAAGAGGGAAACAAACATAAGTTTATTAACATGTGCACATGGGAAATATCCAGGGAAGAATGAGCAACTCTCTGAGGTGGCTTAGATCTCTGGCTCAAAACCTAGCTAGAGATGAAAGAATAAAGGGGTTAGAAGGAGACTAGTTATGAGGAGGTTATTAAGAAAACCATGGTAAAAAGGGTAGGGCTTGTTATACAAGTTTATCTTAGTGCCTTTTCCTTTGATGAGACTTGTCTTTTCCTGGTACAGAGAAGAAAAACTCCTTTACAAATGGAGATATCCTTTATAAATTAGCTTTACAAAAGGGCAACTTCTGTTCAGTTTTCCAAGCTTATCTTGTTTCTGCTGTTTCTCAAGATAATCAGCTTAAAATAATCCTTTTGCCAAAGAGGCCTTTTGTGATGGCACATTCTTCTACACGTCAGATTCAAATATATGATACTAGTTGCTTCATCACATTTCATTTTGGCTTGTTCACACTTAAGCTTTAATATATCTTTTTTCTAAAGGCATTATATACAATTCCAAGCCTTTTCATTCTACATGTTGTTATAATGCATCATTTTCTGTTAAAATATACTTTTAATTATATCCCCCCTCCTTTTAAACAAAAGGAAAATTATTGTGGCTTGCTCACGCTTATGTTTTAACATATGTTGCATTAATCTAGCTAATAGTGCCCTTTCCCTCTTAAACACTAAATGTATTTTTGACTCATTGCAAATGTACAATTTTTAACATTTGTCTTACCTTTTAATTACTTTCACATTTAGTTTAATTATATTGATATAATGCAAACTGCATGGAAATACATGCGACCAAAGTGTCTGAAAAGTTTGTTTTCCTAAGTAGGTAATATTTAATCTTTAATCACTCTTTTTACCATTATTGAGTGCTTTTACTTAGTCCTTTACTGCATATTAAAATTTGACTCAGTATAAATTAACAGTTGGGTTTTTTTTGCTTTTGCATTTACTGAGAAATTTCTGGATTGTAGGATAACTCGTAAGTATATTAGCTTTGTCAGCACCACCTTAAATCTATTGTTTCCTTAAATAATTCTGGGTATTGGAAAATTAATGCCTCAAAGGAAGAATGTGAGTTCCTAAGTCTCCAGAGAGAGGCTTCCAAGTCTGTCTGAGAGCCTCTGTTCACATATAGAAAAGAAGAAATTGATGAAATCCTACAGTTCCATTCTTATGCATGCAAGGTACTGAATGTCTGTGTTCCCCTCCCTTAAATTCTTATGTTGAAATTCTAATTCATAACACAATGGTATTAGATAGTAAGACTTTTGGGAGGAAATTAGGTCTGGAAAGTGGAGCCCTCATGAATGGGATTGGTGTTCTTATAAAAGGGACTCCAGAGCATCCGCTTGCCTGCTTTCTGCCATGTGACGATAAGAAGTCTGCAGTCTGAAAATCAGAAAAGCTCTCTCATCAGAATGAGATCATGCAAGCACCCTGATCTTGGATGTCTCAGCTTGCAGAACTGAGAAATGAACGTCTGTTGTAAGCCAATCAGTCTACGATCCTTTATCATAGCAGCAAAAATTGACTATGATAATGAAACGCATTCACCTGTTAGGTAGAGAAAAGAGTCCAAAATGATGATTAAAAAAATGCAGCTAAAAGGCAGAGAAACAAATCAAAAAGCACTGGTGCTTCGGTGGGAAAAACATCCCCAACACACCCCCTTCCCTGGTTGGTCTCGGATACAAGTCCTGTTTGACATGGGGCAAAACAAATCAGGTCCAAGGACTACTTGGGAGGGGAACAGGACCTAAAATGGGGTGGATCCACTCTCACATCTCTGGAGTGTCCCCACCTCCCCCCACCCCCCCACATTGTTTGTTTAATAGACCATGCCTGTGTGAACTTTCTAGTGTGTCATTTTAATTTTTTTTTTTTCTTCACTATGACAAGACAAGGACTGAGGAAAGAACCACACCTGATAAATCCATAGTTACACAACCCTTTATTATTAGGTGCGTCCTTTTAAGAGTGTCACAACATTCTGGAATTCAAGGAATTCTGGCTTCCTCCCATACCAGTAGGACTGGAAAGGTTCTTCCCTGAGGCATCTTCAGTCTCTCCCTCGGCCTCATGACTGTCTCACTCCTCGATTTTCTTTTAATATCTACGCAGGATGATGGACGGGGCACAGGGTGAGGAAGTCTGTGTCCCTACCCCTTCTGCCTTTGTATTCTCTCTCATTTAATGGACTCACTAAATCTTTCTATACTGTGGCTTTAGCCCTGAGTACAGAGATCTGACCATGCATCTGACTGGGCAATCACTTACCTCCTTTTCCAGGTTTTGCTCTATGCCAAATGCATGTATGAGTAAATTTCCATCAAGTCTTATACTGTGTTTGGAGCAATAATGTTTGCATGTCTTCTATGATTTAAGGTTTTCACTAGTTCATTGGACTGGCAATCATGTGAATTTACTCTAGCAATATTAATAGAATACTTACACAACATCATATGGTATGGACTGATTAATAAATCCACTATGAGGAGAAAGAGAATAATTGGAATTGTTTCAGAACCAAAAAGACATTAAAAATTAAGTGTGCTATTTATTTTTTAGATGAAGAGGTCTAAATGAGGTTATAACATGCCTGAGGACATGTAATTAGAGAAACAGAATAGTGTCCACTGAAAAAAATAGATAACCTAAAAGTTAAGAATTATGTTTTATTTGGTGGACATGCTGAAGACTTCAGCCCAGGATTCGGCCTCTCAAATGCCTCTGAAGGACTGTTCCAAAAGGTAAAGGAGGAGCTGGGATATGTAAGAGTTTTTGTAAAAACATGAATAAACCCCAGGTATTTGGAATATCAAAAGATTACTGTTAATAAAAGAAAACCACACATCTCAAATTAAGGAATTCTGTCCTTTCTAGGTATAGACAGATGTAAGAGTCTGGGCTCACTGAAATCATTCCTTTAACATGTACTTAACTATCTAGGGCAAGTATCCTGTTTTTCTCCATCCATCCTGAGTCCCCTCAGCGTGTACAGTCTGGGTGACTCCACTGATTGATGGCTTGAGAGCAGCAACATCCTTTGTTTACCGATGTGGCAGGAGACATTCCTTGTCCACAGTGGAACTCAGGTCACTTTGCCCAGTGTTCATTGCATTTACTGTCTGATGTATAACATATTTATATTTTTGGAGAAAAAACAGGAAGTTTTATTATCAACAATTGTGCTACCTAGCAATAACTAAAATGTCACACATTTTAATGTAGAAGTATAGCTTTTGGAAATAACGTTTCCCTTATATATTCCTATTTGGTCTGGGTCAGACAGAAAACACTGCAAGTCTTTACATGAAACTTCTCAGTGATTGCACACAGAGAACATCTAAAAAAAGTTTGATTTCTGAACTGGAATGCAATTTTAAAGCTCAGTACACCAAAGGAATGCTGAATAAAAGAAGACAGGTTTAGCTGTGAATCTCACCACTGTACACTTACTAAAATTTTGCAGTTCAGTTCTCTTATTTTTTTTAAGAGGTGAAATATAAAATATGTTCCAGAACCGGGCATTATTATTGTCCATATTGTTGATTCCATCTCTGCATTCCCTGCATTACTACTAGATAAAACCTGGATCATTATTTTGATAATTGCTTTATTTATAGTTGTGTTTTTCCTCCAAAAATGTTAATATATAAAAAATAACATTTTAAACTCTTGGGGTATTTCTTTTGTAAATATTTATAAATAGATTATTCATCATACTTTCTATTTTGTAACCTACATTTCTTCCACCAATAGCTCATGAATTCTTATCCCATTGTTTTAAAATTAGTTTATATCATACTTTTAACAGTCATGAGATTTAATGGTAGGGATAGACTACATTTTAACTAAAAAATAAGCATATTGTTTCCTGTTATAAAATTGTAATCATTAATACAATGAATGCTTTTGAACATTATAATGGGATGATTGCATGTATGTATCTATATATTTAGAATTTGTTAGTCACTTTTCTGTGGCAGAATGTATTTTCCAGATATTCTTCTTCCATATGACTCACACTCTTCCCATTAAGAGGTGGATCCTGTATTTCCTACCCTGGAATCTGGACTGGGGCTTCTGCCTTTTCTGACCAACAAAATAGGGTAAGAGTAATGTGATTTTCAAGGGTAGGTCATAAAATTGACAAAGCCTCCACCTGGGTTGCTCTCTGGGCTTATCTGCTTTTGGAACACTGAAGCTGTTTAAAAGAAGTCTTGTCACTGTGATATTACTAAGCTGGAGAGACTATTTAGCTGGAGAGAGTGATGTCTGCAGAATCACAGCAGTCCTAGCTCCTGTGGTTCTGATTTCTACAGCCTAGTCCACTACACATATGAATGAAGAGTTTTGATGATTGTAGCCACAACCAACCAACTGATTATAGCCTCAGAGATCTTAAGCTAGAACTACTTAGATAAACCACACCTAAATTCCCAATCCATTCCTGATTATTCGTTTTAAGTTACTGTGCTTTGGGGTGACATTTTGTATAGATAACCAATACATATTAACTGGGGTGTATAGATGACTAAAACATCTATCTTTTTATGCCTTTCAGTGATTTGCCCAAAATACCCACTGCCAGTATTTTCCGTTTGTCTTTTTTTCTTTAGACTTAGTAATGAATTTTTACATATAAAATATTTACTGTTCACTAACAGTTTTAATTTCACACCATATTTGAATATATTATCTTACTTCATGATGTCCAAAAATGCTCTCAAAAACTTTCTTCTTGTAATGTTTATAGTTTATTTTAGGTTACATAATAGCACAGTTGAATTGAATATGAGTATGTATATTTTAGTGATCTAAGTTTACTTTTCTACAACTTTTTAGCTTATAATAATAATCAACATCTTCCCTACTAATTTGATATTCTAATATCACTATATAGTTCACTGACTTGGTTTGCTCCCTGCTCACTAATCTTGAATATGATAGATTATGGTAATAATAAATATTATTTCAAATATTATTCCATTTCTTTCTTTATCTATGATTGCACAGGAGCATTTTTTAAAAATTATGGGTTTATGGGATATTTATACATATGGCAAAGCAACCATGTTCCTCCTCACTGCTATTCTTTTACAAATCATACTTTATTACCTATTACACATCTCTTCTAGATGAAACTCAGAATCAATTTATTCTAATACAGAAAAAAAAAACCACACACTGAGATGTTCATTGGATTTGCATTAACTATATAGGTTAATCTCTCGTAGAAATGACAGTTTTAAAATAGTGAGTCTTCCTATCTCAGATCAAAGGAAGTTAATAGAAAAGATACAGTGAAATAAGAGTCAGCAACTTATTAACTGTCTTGTCATCATTACTCCATGTTATTGTCCATCAGTGTTAAAGCAGTTGGTACTAAAATAGATCAAAGAAGATGAAAATGCCATTAGCATGATTACATTGATGGATATTCAAAATTTATTTGGCTTGTTCTTATGTGTCTGGTTCCTGTAATAAACTAACTTTATTTGCATTATCTGTGCTATTAACCAAAAGGTGTTGACCTATAATAATAATTCTTCCTAAAAATGTAATAAATGCACAAGGTTATTTTGAACAGAAATGATAAACACTATTACAATGTCATAAAATCAAATTAAATTCTAATATTTATTAATCATCAGTGAGGTAAAATGCAATGAGCAAGGCTCACAATAGTCAATAAATTTTGTGACACAGCACCCTTATTTCATATCCAATGACCTATAACATTTTTTCTAGGTAAGTAGGTTAATACATATCTTCATATTGGAAATTTATCTTAAAAATAATGAAGCTTCATTCTCTTGGTCATGTAGATTCATGTATTTGGAATGTGTTAATCTTTACTTGTCCACTGAGTTAATGACTACCTGCTACACATTTTTAAGGGCACAAGTTAAATGTCATATCATTTTACAGCCTTCCTGGTACCTCCTATTTCAAATAGAGTATATTACTTCAATTAGGTGTTCCCAAAGCACCGATTAGTTTGCCTAGGTATATAGTTTATAATAGTGCTGAAGAGTTCAAACATTGAAATCAATTAGCTCTGAGCTTAGCCCAGGATTCATTAACCTCTAGCTCTTTAACTGTGAGCTAGTTACTCTAAATTCAATGTTTTGAACTCCAAAATATGTCACATTAGCTGCTGCAGAGGTTTTAGCTGAGATAATACATGCAATATTTTTAGCTGAATACTTCACACATATGTAGTGTTCAACGAATGGTAGACCTTAGATGGCAACTAATATAATGTTAATGATGATGAGTGAAAAATTTGTTGATTCAAAAGCTGAATTTCTTGAAGGCCTGATATCACATTTTAATTATCTTATACAAGGTCATCTATGCTACAGATGCACAATTAATGTCTATTGAATGGTTAAAAATATGTGAAGCTAAGAAAAACAAACAAGAGGGATATGGTTAAAGTGACAATTTTGCCAAATTTTCTAGGAAAGAGAATTATATTAAGCTCTGATATTTGGAGTACTGGGTGCAAATCTTAGGATGCCAAATCTTCTATTGTGCAAGAAAAATCTTCCCCAAATATCTGATTTGTTAAAATCATTTCAGATCTGATATTTATAATCTTGAGAAGTATCAGTAATGCCCAAAAAGTTCCCCCAAGGATGACCATGACCCCATCAGGGAAAGTGGGTTATCCTATAATCCTGACTCCAACAGTTACTACTGTTAGTGAGAATATTTCTCCTTTTGGGGGCTGAACACAGACTCCTGAGCATTATTTTAACATCAGTCATTTATAGGTCTAAACATCCATCATTGTCTTTAGGTTGAAAATAAGAATGTGCCTTGTGCTTAGTTGTGCCCAACTCTTTGTGACTCCATGGACTGCAACCTGCTAGGTTACTCTGTCGGTGGGGATTCTCCAGGCAAGAACACTGGAGTGGGTAAGAGCTCAGTAAAGTCTCTGTTTGCACCTTTTAATTTTGCTATAAAAATGAACGTTTGGCTCTTTGGCTGACTTAAAATGCATACAACTGATGTTTATGTTTCATTTCATACTCTGGGTTCTTCTGTTTCTACACTTTTCTCAGAAACACTTTTATGCTTGCTACTGCTACTGCTAAGTCGCTTCAGTCGTGTCCAACTCTGTGCAACCCCATAGATGGCAGCCCACCAGGCTCCTCCGTCCCTGGGATTCTCCAGGCAAGAATACTGCTGGGCTCTTAACATCTATTATATCCATGTTAGATGATACATATTTGTATCTCTTTTGTTTTTCTCACTTCACAACCTGGGAAATACATATAAGTTGGTTTTGGTAAATTTCACCAAACTCTGTTTTCCTTTCTCACAGGAATTTCTCAGTTCTCGATATTGATTTAATATTTTCAAATTCCTGACTCATACACAGAAATTGGAATTCCTAAAAACAAAAGTTATTCCCAAATGCTTTAAGCAATCTTTAAAATTTATAAAATTATTAAATAAAATTAAGTTAAAATGTACCTTTAAAATTATTCATAAAGCATGACTTAATAATATATTTACAAGGAACTAGAACCTATAATTAATATTGTTACAGTGGAAAATGCAAGCAGACATCACTGCTGTTGCTGCTAATTCACTTCAGTCATGTCCCACTCTGTGCGGCCCCATAGCCGGCAGCCCACCAGGCTTCCTCATCCCTGGGATTCTCCAAGCAAGAACATTGGAGTGGCTTGCCATTTCCTTCTCCAGTGCATGAAAGGGAAAAGTGAAAGTGAAGTTACTCAGTCGTGCCCAACTCTTAGCGACCCCATGGACTGCAGCCTACCAGACTCTTCTGTCCATAGGATTTTCCAGGCAAGAGGAAAACATCACTGGAGAGAAGTTAATCATGTCAGCATTCCATACATCCTAGAAAGATCAACAGTACTCAAAATATGGGTGAAATTTGCCACATTAAGAACTTACTTTGATACTAAATGTTATTTTATGGGACGCTAATCATAAAATCTACATAAAATATATCATATACAATAACTTAGTAAGATTTATTTTTGAGAAAATGCAGATACAGCCACAACCACCCAGGATCCAACAGGCCAATCAATGAAGGATCATTTTATTCCACATTCTCCTGCACTGGGTTCTGGAAACATGAATCTTGATCGTTCAGGTTCACTGGACATAAACATTTTTTGATCTTACTCTCCACTTGAAGTTAGTAGGTTCCTTAGGATCACAAATGCCTTTGCTATCCCAGAAGTATTACAGTTACTTTCCTATTCTCCTAATTTCTCAAAGACATTGTTTTCAGTATCAGTTATTCAAAACAAAGCAAGGCAAAATTTCCCACATAATGCCAGAAAGGAATTCCCTCATGGAACACTATCCTGTGTACAAAATAACTTTATTATTTTTTTTTCCTAAATGGATAGTCTTCACAGCTGGATAACCTTACTCTCAGTATTTCCTTGCACTCCATCCCCATTCTTCCTGCCTCCTGTTGCTTTCGTTTTTCTCAGTGAAAACTCCATTCTTTACTTTTTCATTATCTTTTGCTTCCTCTTTTCCCATTAAACTGTTTCTTAAATTTTTTTCTATAGAGAGGCAAACATGAAAAAGATAATGAAATATTAGAACTTTAAACTTGCAAGACTTGTCTAAATTGCTAGACCACAAAAAAAGTTGATAATGGATAGTTTCAAAAGCTTGATTGGAATCCTCCGTCAAGCTGAAGAGGGGGATGGCTGTATGATTAATCAAGAACATCAAATTAAGGGGAAGCTCACAGCCCTCACACAGTGTCATAGCTCATTCTATGGTGATGAAGATTAAATTGAAGCCTTAAACATGTGGATTTCCATTTTGAGAGACAAGAATGGTAGCAAAAGCAAGTGATTTTAGCTAGAATGTAAACACAGGCATTTCCTCTACCTTTGGAGATGTTCTATTTTTTCAATTATTTACCTTCTAGATCTCTCTTGAATCTACCAATTAAAAAATATCGTTTTTTAAAATCCAATCAGACATATTTTGTTCATTAACGGCATCATTTAGCTCACTTATCTTGAATGCAATTACTGATATTTTAGAGATTAAATTTACTCTTATAACATTTGTTTCCTATTTTTCCTGCATGGTATATCCTTTTTCTCTTCATTTCTGCTTTCTTTTTATTTTTTAAAAGCTGTTTCCTTTCTTTAGCCTAGAAGTTACATAATCTTTTACTTTTCCTTCAATGAATAAAGGGATAGGTTAAACCACCAAGATTTTACATTTTCCTGTGCAGTGCAAAAATCTTACCACTCTTTATCTCTTTAGTTATATGCTAGTCTTATAATGCAATATATGTATGTATATATAGGCAATATAGATCTAGATATACAGATAGATATGTGTTAAACACAGTAAGACCACATTGTTTTATGCAGCGTTATTCACTTACCAGTCCCTTTGTGTTTACCATTTCACTGCTGTTTTGTTTTGATTTTTTTTCTTTATGTTTCTTCTAGGATACTTCTTTTTGGTCTGAAGCTCACCTTGAATCTATCATTAAAGATAAATATATTAGTAATAAATTTCCTCAAATTTGATAGCCTGAAAGTATATTTCACCTTCTAGCTTGAAGGATGCCTTTGCCAGAGAGAGAAATCTAGGTTGAGTTGTTATCTTTTAGTGACTTCCCTGGTGGCTCAGACAGTGAAGCATCTGTCCACAGTGTGGGAGATGCGTGTTTGATCCCTGGGTTTGGAACATTCCCCTGGAGAAGGAAATGGCAATCCACTCCAGGACTACTGCCTGGAAAATCCCATGGACAGAGGAGACTGGTAGGCTACAGTCCATGGGGTCCCAAAGAGTTGGACATGACTGAGTGACTTCATTTTCTTTAGAATTTTAAAGACAACATTCTCATTGTCTTTGGGGCTTTCATTTGGTTTGAGAAAATAGCTACAAGTCTCTATGTTACTGCTTTGTAGGAAAACAGTACTTTTTTTTTTTCTACTTATAAAAATTTCTATTTTGCTTCTTTTAGTCTTCCATAGTTGAATCATGTAACTAGATGTGGCTTTCTTGTCAATCATCTGCAAAACTTCTGTTGATTTCTTAATTTAGGTTACTTTATTTTTCAGTTCTAAAATTATAATGTGATTCCTTTTTATAATTTTCACTTCCCTGACAAACGTTTCAACATTTTATTATATCCCTATGTACACACTATTTAAACTTGATTTAAAATCTTTATCTGAAAACATGTCCAGGATTACTTGGTTTATCTTTATTATCTATTTTTTCTTGTTTTTCATTTCATTTGTGCGTTTTAACTTCTTTACGTGTCTAGTGTCTAGCTATTTTTTATTAAGTGTGAGGAATTGCAAGTGACATTTGATAGTATAAATGGAATTTAGGGTCTAAAATAAAGACATTTTCTTCTAAAATGATTTTACTTTGACTTCTGAAATTCAAATAAGGGTACCAGCAATCTGATATCTTACTCAAATTGAGATCAATAGTCTTGAAAATTTGGCTTCACACTCTGGGAGGGCAAGTCAACTTCTCATTCATCCTAATTCTTAGAATATAGGTTTTGGGATTCATAATATAAAATGTGGGAAATTACTAGTTGCTTCTCAATGGCAGAACTTAGACCTTTATTTCAGTCCTGAAGGCTGTTAAAAGTGCTGCTTATGTTCTTTGCCTTTCAGTACCTCTTTCTGAATTGGTGAAAAGAAAAGTAAGTGAAAGTGTTGGTCACTTAGTTGTATCCAATACTTTGTGACCCAAAGGACAACGGTAGCCTGCCAGGTTCCTCTGTTCATAAGATTTCCCAAGCAATTTCCCAGGCAATACTGGAGTAGGTTGCCATTTCCTTCTCCAGGGGATCTTCCCAACCCATGGATCAAATCCCAGTCTTTTGCAATGCAGACAGATTCTTCATCATCTGAGCCACCAGTCCTGAACTGGTGAATAGCCCTAAATGAATACTATTTTCAGATACTGATCTCACCTTTCTAGATTATAACTATTCCTGAGATATTTGTCTGGTAACATTTTACTATATCATTACCTTTAGAACCTTGCAGTAGATTTCTTAGTAATGTGACAGGAGTTTTTCATTTGTCCTCACCAATAGTTTATTCAGATTAACTAGTTCTTTCTTATTAGAAAAAGTCCTTTCTGTTCTCTAGTTACATTCACTCCCTTTAAGGTTTTAATATAATCTCTTTTCTCAGTATAACCTGTAATCTGAAACACCCTAAATTTGAATTTCTACATATCTTGTGAAATATATCCAGTTGTCTATTAGATATTGCCATCTCAATGTCTAATAAATATGCTAAATAAATATTGTCAGAACCAACTAGTTCTTTCTTATTAGAAAAAGTCCTTTCTGTTCTCTAGTTACATTCACTCCCTTTAAGGTTTTAATATAATCTCTTTTCTCAATATAACCTGTAATCTGAAACACCCTAAATTTGAATTTCTACATATCTTGTGAAATATATCCAGTTGTCTATTAGATATTGCCATCTCAATGTCTAATAAATATGCTAAATAAATATTGTCAGAACCAAATTTCAAATGATCTCCTTTAAAGCTACTCTCTCCATTAGTTCAGTTCAGTTCAGTTCAGTGACTGAGTTGTGTCTGACTCTTTGTGACCCCATGGACTGCAGCACACCAGGCCTCCCTGTCCATTATCAACTGCTGGAGTTTACTCAAACTCCTGTCCATGAGTCAGTGATGCCATCCAAGTATCTCATCCTCTATTGTCCCCTTCTCTTCCTGCCTTTAATCTTTCCCAGCATCAGGGTCTTTTCAAATGAGTCAGTTTTTTGCATTAGGAGGCCAAAGTATTGGGAGTTTCAGCTTCAGCATCAGCCCTTCTAATGAATATTCAAGACTGACTTCCTTTAGGATGGACTAGTTGGATCTCCTTGCTCCCTCCATAGTCTTATCTCTATCCATTCATTGGAATTCCAAGGTTTCAGTGTGTAGGATAAAAACTTGGAATCCTTATTGATTTTTTGTCTTTCTGTCATACACCATATTTATCCATCATCAAAACGTGTCAGCTCCACCTTTAGAAAATATCCAGATTTCCACCTCTTATGTTATCCACTGCTATCATTTGAATCCGAACCACCATCATATAACTACAAAATAGCCAGTTTCAAATATTTATGAGGATGTGGAAAAATTGTCATAAATGCTGATAAACATGGATATGGGAATCAGATAGCCTGAGTAATTTACTTAATATCTCTTTGGCATGTCCATTTATAAAAATGAATAATAATTTTTCTTATATCATAAAATGCTCATGAGAAACAGTTAATATTTCTTAAAATATAATAACATTGTCTACCATAGCATAGAAATATTACCAACTATTATTATATCAACACTACTTCCCCTTATGTAATTGTCATTATTGAAAGTGATAATAAGATATAGAAATACAATAGTATTTTAGTGATAGTTCCTCTATTTTAGGCAATTAAATCATTGTTCTATCCAAATATATGTTAAAATTTCTCATAACAAAGTACCAAAAATGAGAAAATTACTAGAGTAAATATTCCTTATTGGGAAGGAAATTAAATAATCAAAATTCTGAGTGCTGATCCTTTTTTTTAAGCTTATAAATAAAACATTATGTCCTTTGACTTCATTGATTTGTTCAATATATAGCATTATGCAGTGGAGAAGGCAATGGTACCCCACTCCAGTACTCTTGCCTGGAGAATCCCATGGATGGAGGAACCTGGAAGGCTGCAGTCCATGAGGTCACTAAGAGTCGGACAGGACTGAGCAACTTCACTTTCACTTTTCCCTTTCATGCATTGGAGAAGGAAATGGCAACCCACTCCAGTGTTCTTGCCTGGAGAATCCCAGGGACGGGGGAGCCTGGTGGGCT
>SJYC01130991.1:0-23171 GCA_006408675.1 Madoqua kirkii | reverse complement strand
AGACAGTTAACTTTTGAAAATTATGGCAAAATTTACATGTCATTTAAATAACTTTTATAAAAGCTTCATTGCATAATTGGCAATAGATATTACTGAATATAACTTGTGGCAAAAGTTTTTTGAAGACTCATTGGGTTAATATTTGAAAATGTGTGTTCATGTTGGCTCAAAGAGCAATCATGTCACTGAATAGGACTCTAACATGTTTTACATTCATGATAAAGCCAACAGCATATTTATCCATCTTCATAGTTAAGTGTAACCTAAGAGTTGATGGGTATGCCATATGCATGCATAAATGATGCTTTCATCCCTTGCATCTGTTCATATTAATAATGATAATTCTTAAACAGTGATTTTCATCTTGAAGAGTGTTACAAATGCCAACTAATTAATTAATCCCTTAAGGCTTAACTGCATATGGATAATTAAACTCACTCTTTACTGGCAGTGATTACAGAGCAAAAATTAAAAGGAAAATCATATCAAGCCTGATTTTCTAACCGATAGGTTGAAGATGTGACTTTCATATATGTGGGTAGAAGCATCCTTTATAGCCCCATTTCTGAATATACCTTTTGCAGAAAAGCACTTCCATAATACTGTGAAATACTTTGTAATTATTGCTATTTTTGAGAATTACAAAGAACATTATTATATGAAAGCTTTGGAGATATAAACTCTTCTATGAAACAGAACATCAGAAAAGTATTGGTTCTAAATTTATTTTTCGTAAGACCCAGTTCATTTCTTAGAACGAGTCTTGTTTGGAAGGACTCTTGGGAATAATGTAGTTTGTTGCATGATACTTGTCAAGGAGGTAGAAAATTATTAAAATTATATTCTTTTTTCCAACTTATTTGCATGGTCTTCTATATTCAAAGGCCTTCTCAAGTGTTCATTCTTCAAAACAATACAGTTCAGTTCAGTTATTCAGTCGTGTCTGACTCTTTGCAACCCCAAGGACCACAGCATGCCAGGCCTCCCTGTCCATTGCCAACTTCTGGAATTTACTCAAACTCATGTCCATTGAGTCAGTGATGCCATCCAACAAGCTCATCCTCTGTTTTCTCTTCTCCTCCTGCCTTCAATCTTGTCCAGCATCAGGGTCTTTTCCAATGTGTCATTTCTTCTCATCAGTGGGCAAAGTATTGATGTTTCCACTTCAGCATCAGTCCTTCCAATGACGAGACTGATTTCCTTTAGGATAAACTGATTGTGTCCCTTTGCAGTCCAAGGGATTCTCAAGAGCCTTCTCCAACACCATAGCTCAAATGCACCAATTTTTTGGAGCTCAGCTTTCTTTATAGTCCAACTCTCAACCCATACATGACTACTGGAAAAAATATAACCTTGATTAGATGGACCTTTGTTGGTAAGGTAATGTCTCTGTTTTTTAATATGCTGTCTAGGTTGGTCATAACTTTCCTCCCAAGGAGTAAGCATCTTTTAATTTCATGGCTGCAATCACCATCTGCAGCGATTTTAGAACCACCCAAAATAAAGTCTCTCACTGTTTCCATTGTTCTCCCATCTATTTGCCATGAAGTGATGGGACCAAATGCCATGATCTTTGTTTTCTGAACGTTGAGTTTTAAGCCAACTTTTTCACTCTCCACTTTCACCTTCATCAAGCGGCTCTTAGTTCTTCACTTTCTGTCATAAGGGTGGTGTCATCTGCATATCTGAGATTATTGATATTTCTCCCAGCAATCTTGATTCCAGCTTGTGTTTCATCCAGCCAAGCATTTCTCATGATGTACTCTGCATATAAGTTAAATAAGCAGGTTAATAATATACAGCCTTGACATACTCCTTTCCACATTTGGAACCAGTCTGTTGTTCCATGTCCAGTTCTAACTGTTGCTTCCTGATCTGTATACAGATTTCTCAAGAGGTAGGTCAGGTGGTCTGGTATTCCCAGCTCTGAGAATTTTCCAATTTGTTGTGATCCACATAGTCAAAGGCTTTGGCATAGTCAATAATGAATCCTTAAAGAAAAAAAGATGAATTTAGGAGGAGTAACTTGAATTTTGTAGTGCAAATGAATTTGATCAAGGTAGTACCCTCACAAATATGAAACATTCCTTAACATGGGAAAAGGGTTTACTTAAATAGCACATTCACTTACTATGTTGGACATATATTATAATTAAACATACATACAATACTAGTGGCTTAGATGATAAAAATCCTGGCTGCAATTCAGGAGACCTGGGTTCAATTCCTGGGTCAGGAAGATCCTCTGGAGAAGGACATAGCAACCAACCCCAGTATTCTTGCCTGGAGAATCCCATAGACAGAGAAACCTGGCAGGCTACAGTCTGTGGAGTCTCAAAGAGTTGGATACAACCAAGTGACTAACACACTCAATACTTTATACAAGGCAATCTGGCTTAAAGAACTTCAAAACTGATAAACATTTTATAACAGCGTGTTTACATTCCAGGTTCTACTAAACTTGATACTGAATAAGTAATTTAGCACAATAAAAATCTTAACATCAATCGCATATATACTGTCACTTCTCTAGACTATGTGTTATGAATTAAAAGCATAAAGACCTATAAAAGGAGTCTTTAAAGAGAAGATTAGAGACTTCTTATAATACCCAAACCAAATGAACTGGAAATAGTATTATATTTCATTTTAACATAAAATATAGCTAAAATTGTCATCATATTTAATAAAACACAAACTGTTAGCTATCAGGAATGTTTAAATTATGTGATATGTAAATCAAATGGTCTATAAGAGTTTTCTTTTCTGCTTGTCCTTTAGGAAATTACAACCTTAGGAAAAAGAAAATCTTTCTCAATTTGGATTGCTTTTAGATTCCTACCATTTTGCTAACTACTGAACCTTGTCCCTCTCTCTGACATTTTGTCAGTTTCACTGAGGTAGCAGTTGCATATATTAAGGGAAATCCAGTTCTGAAAGTCTAATCTATAAAACAATTTACATAACTGTTGATTGCAAATCAAGGCTCTGAGAAGGAGGTAGAATGGCAAACGAAGCAGCTGAAAACTTTTCTCAGGCCTTCCTTCTTAAAATAATTCCTTAACACAGAAAACAGTAAATAGCAATCACTTTCTTGAACATACCTAATAATACACAATTCATTAGCTTCATTATTAAACTGTGGAATTCGGACTTTTCTCTGGGATCAACCACTTCATACTTCAATCTGGAAAAAGCCACATCCAAAAAAAACCAATTAAAGCTGTTGGCACAGATTTCTATTCAATTTTTGCCAAAGTAACTAGAGTCCTTAGATGCACATTCTAAAAGAGTACAGTTAATTTTTAGAACAGATTTTATTTTGTTAAACTCTTTAACATTGCTTATGCAAAATAATGCTGAACGAAGAACTCCATTGTAATTTGTCTAATTTAATAATGTATTTGATCATTTAGCATAGTAAAGGAAAACAGAAACATGGGTAATTAAAACTTCCCACATTTTTTTTGATGCTTCATTTCTTTCCTAATTTGCATGGATTAGTTGTCAAAATAGATTGACCAGGAGAGAGACAGGGTTTTGTGGACTGCTCATTCCATATTTTGAAATTTTCCCTGCTAAAATGAATTTGAGAGTGAATCAGGGACTTCAGACTAACATGACATCCCACTTTTTCTTCTTTGATTTTCCAAATAATAGAGACTGAAGTGACTTAGCAGCAGCAGCCTTACCTCTCCAAAAGGTAGCCTTATCTTTTGAGTACTAACCTCAAAAGGAAAAATATCAATAGAAACAGCGCACAAGGAGAATTGAATAGGCCCTCAGAAGGCAAGTACTTCCTAAGGTTTATCTACCTAGGCAGTATATTAAAAAGACAAATGTCCATATAGTCAAAGCTATGGTTTTTCCAGTAGTCATGTATGGATGTGAGAGCTGGACTGAGTGTAGAAAAATTGATTCTTTCAAATTATGATGTTGGAGAAGACTCTTGAGAGTCCTTTGGATGGCAAGGAGATAAAACCAGTTAATCTTTATTAAAGGAAATTAACTCCGAATATTCATTGGAAGGGCTGATGCTGAAGCTGAAGCCCCAATATTTTGGTCAAATGATGTAAAGAGCCAACACATTGGAAAAGGCCCTGATGTTGGGAAAGATTGAAGGCAAAAAGAGAAGGGGGCAGTGGAGGATGAGATGGTTAGAGAGCATCAGTGACTCAATGGACATGAATCTGAGCAAACTCTAGGACATACTGTAGGATAAGGAGCCTGGCATGCTGTAGTTCAGAGGGTTGCAAAAAGTCAGATAGGACTTAGTGAGTGAACAACAACCACCACCATGTTTAACACAGGGAAGACCAACACAGCCAGTGAGTATGAGTAATAACTGTTAAATGTTTCCAGACTCAGTATTTTTGCCTCCAAATGAAGTGACAGTACTGCCCAGTAGATGTTGGATCCAGAGAGCACATTGGCAACTGCATTCAAGGAATGGAGTACTGATTTGTGCTACAACATGGGAGAAGCTTGTAAACATGTGAAGCTAAAGGAGCCAGACACAATGTATTGTATGATTCCATATCCATGAAATGCCTAGTAAAGTAAATCTGAATCTATAGAGACAGAAAGTAGATTAGATATCGCCAGATTCTTTGAGAAGAGAAAGATGCAATGATTGCTAATGGACTGGATTTTTTGGACAGGAAGGGGGTGATAAAAATATCCGAGAATTAGAGAGTGGAGATAACTGCCCAACCACGAATACAGGTGGCTCTGTGGTAAAGAATCTACCTGCCAATGCAGGTCACTCAAGAGACTGGCTTACTCCCTGTGTCTGGAAGATCCCCTAGAGGAGAAAATGGCAACCCACTGCAGTATTCTTGCCTGAAAAATTTCATGGACAGTGGAGCCTGGTGGTCTACAGTCTGTGGGGTCACCATGACTGAGCACACAAGCATGAAAACTGTACAATCTTGTGGCTATTCTAAGAAATGAATAGTTGCATACTTCAAAATGGCAAATTGCCCTTGTCTATTTAAGAGGACACTACCAACAAATACACAGAAATGGTTAGTTTAGTATATTTGTCACGGTAAGCAGCTGATTATAATAAAAATGATCAAGGAGGATGTTTGCCTATATTTTAATAAAACAAAATTGTTACTGTGCTTTATTTACCAGGTTTTGGTTTGTAATTCACATGTACTGTCATTTTATTAATCATATCAAGTTTTTGGTAGGCATTATTAATTTCCTCATTCTATAGAAAATGAAACTAAAGCATGGGAGAAAATGACTTCAATCAAATTCAATTACTTTAATCAACAAAAATCACCTTAATCAACTTCCACAGTTTGGAACATGAAGTCCAGTTAAGAAGAATGAATGGGTCCTGCATTTATTGTAATACAAAGATGTCCAGGCTAATATACATGGAAGAAATAGTGTGTTGTAATTAAAATCATGGGTTCTGGAGCCACAGAGTCTTAGTTTTATATCCCATGTACTGGCTTAATCACTGGGCAAAATTTTAGTTTCTCTGTGCCTCGGTTTCCTTCTTAGTAAATGAAATGGAGATAATAATACCTAAGTCATAGGGTTGTTTTGATCATTAAATGAAATAGTTTATGCAAAGTACTAGCACTAATTGGAACATAGTAGAAACTGCTGCTGCTAAGTTGCTTCAGTCCTGTCCGACTCTGTGTGACCCTATAGATGGCAACCCACCAGGCTCCCCTACCCCTGGGATTCTCCAGGCAAGAACACTGGAGTGGGTTGCCATTTCCAATGCATGAAAGTGAAAAATGAAAGTGAAGTCATGTCCGACTCTTCGTGACCCCATGGACTGAAGCCCACGGTGCTCCTCCGCCCATGGGATTTTCCAGGGAAGAGTACTGGAGTGGGGTGCCATTGCCTTCTCAGATAGTAGAAACTATGTGACAGCTAATTTTATGGGTCAACTTGGCGAGGTAATGGTACCCAGACATTTGGACAAATGTTATTCTAAATATTTCTATGAAGGTACTTTTTAGATGAGATTAACATTTAAATTGGTAGACTTTGAGTTAAGCAGATTACCAGACTGTTCTCCATAAAGTGGGTAAGCTTTATCTCATCAATTGAAGACCTTAATAGGAGGAAGACAGACTTCCCTGGAGAAAGAATTTTGCCAGCAGACTGTCTTCAGACTCAACTGCAACTCCCCCCCGGGTTTCCAGCTGGTTGGCCAACCTCGCCAACCTCCACAGTCATGGGAGTCCTTAAAATAGACCTCTTATTCTCTTTCTCCACACATATACACACACAGACACACACACACACACACACACACACACACACACACACACACACTCTTTCTAGGCCTGTTTCTCTAGAAAATCCAGAATATTACACCTTAGAAAAGCTTACTATTAATTCACTAACAAGAAAAAGGAAAAATGCCAAAAAATACATCTTATAATTTCATTTTTGTGAAAAAAGAAGTTTTTGCTTATACACACACCTGTTTCTTATATAAAGAGGAAAAGGTAGACAGATGCATGTGGGACTGAATAATAAAGAAAGAGCTTCAGACTTGCCATTTTGTAGATATTTGTGTGGCCTAGTTTGATTCAAAAGAAGAAGGTGCTTGCAGTTTGAAAGGCTTAAATAATTAAATTTTAAAGAAAAGGTTTAAATACCAACCACACAAACACTAGCAATCACAAACAAAGCATCTGGGGAGAATTTTATTATATGAATTAGAGGCAGAGTTACTCTGGGCTGGGACATAAATGACAGTGAGGTCTTAGCAAGAAGAAGAACAAAGCTGTCTGAACATGGTCTTAACAGGAACATTAAAAAAAATAGAATTAGTGAAGAAAATTTGGTCTAATATTGAAATTATCAGTTTTTATCTGAGATCTTGCTTTGATTTTATAGTATCATTCAATTTTGCAAATAATTTATGAAAATTCTTGTAGATTTTTCCTGTATGCAACTATGTCTAAACTGAAATTAACAATCAGCTTGCCTTATTTGAACTGTCTATATGAGAAAATGCAGCATACTAAGTCAAATTTCTTCAGCTAATGTTTTGATTATCAGATGAACTGACATATAACTTATTTTCCTGAAACTTGCCCATACTCTCTAAATGTCACACTAATAAACTGCATGATGTTTCTAAGAAATGAAACAATTTCTTCTCTTAGCTTTTGAAGGTCGATGATTTTTTGCTTTAGCCCATATCTGAAAACTAATTCCTTGTGAAAAACTCTTGCTAAAAGTCATAGAGCAAATTGATAGCAAAGCCACAAATAGAACCTAGTAATTCTTATTTTCAGGTCCAGACTTTAATCATTGAACCAGACGAGTTGCCACTTTCTCTGACTGATCACCCTTAGCGTTTAATCCTTCTTCCAAGATTCCCATTTATAGAGGTGACATAATTCAAAATTCTGCATGGTTCACATGACAGACAAAGGCATGTGTGGGATTAATTTGCTGAGGATGACAAAAATTACAAAACTGAAATGGTGTGGGAGAATAAGTGCAAAATATGCCTGGTATTTTATAATGGAAAACTGCCAAGTAAATGACAAAGAGGTGCAGTGTGTCACTGCAATAATCCTGTGGCTTCACTTACTCTATCAAATGCACACAGTGGTTGGAAAACAGATGGCAAGAAATTATTTACTGGAGATGCTGATGCAGAGAGACGTATTCAAACTTGAGAACACATTACTGTCAGTTGGAGGGCTACTGTCCTCAAACCTGCAAGGGCTGAACATTCTATATCCTGAAATTAGTATCCTAAGCTTTATGAAAAATCAGAAAAAAGTGTAATAGCCAGAGAAACACAATGCTTGGCTGCCACCATGGATTCCAGGGTGCTGTGTACATCCTAAGAGACTAGGTGCAGCTGCTTCTTCCTAAACTGAAGTTAGGCATAGCTGTTTCTTCTTATCCACAAGCCAAGGGCTTGAAATCATTAATTATTTCCCATAAACTTAACAAGGGGAATAGCATAAAATGTTTTCAAGAAGCAATATTTTCAAAGTGAGTGATGCTTCCTTGTTTGTTATAGAGGTGAGTAAAGATACAAGGAGTTTTCTTCATCTTTCTTTTTCGTGTTATTTTTCTTCTGCATTTGCCCATCTCATTTAATAGCTCAGAAAATTAGAACATTCTCCTGAATATTCACAGTAAAGCAACCATATCTGATTAAATCTCTGATGAAATTGGAGGAGATCTAGTATCAAGTCTAGATTAAACTGCATCTTTTTAGATACCATTTCATAATATTGTGCATATGTATAGTTATGTATCTGGAGTAGAAAATGACAACCTACTCTACTGTTCTTTTCTGGGACATCCAATGGAAAGAGGAGTCTGGCAGGCTAGAGTCCATGAAATTACAAAGAGTTGGGCATGACTTGAGCACACAGTTTGTATATGTGTGTTTTCCATTTTACTTTCTATGATCTTGTTCAGTAGATGAAATGTATATAAGGAGATACAGTAGCAGTCCCATAAGTACAGAGATATATCATAAGAATTTGAAATAGCCTATCTGAATACATATCTTGTGAGGGAAGATTGTTGTGTCATCAGCTCATGGTTGTATTATTTCTGTAAAAGGACTCTGGAATTAGTCTTTGCAAAGTCTGCCTTGTGAAAGAGATGCTGCTTACCTGGTATGCTTCAAGTGGGTAGAAGAATTGTGTCTGCAGTGAAATACATACTGTTCATAATCATCATTAATAATATCTGAAAGGTTTCTAGCACAAAGCCCTTATAAACTTTCAATATAGCTTAAATCTATGGAGTTATTTACATATATACTGATATATAATTTAAATTCAGTTCAGTCACTCAGTTGGAGAAGGAAATAGTAACCCACTCCAGTACTCTTGCCTGGAAAATCCCATGGACAGAGGAGCCTGGTAGGCTGAAGCCCATGGGATCACAAACAGTTGGACACGACTAAGCGACTTCACTCCACTCACTTCACTCATTTCATACTTTATCACTAGAGGAGGAACTGGTAGCCCACTCCAGTATTCTTGCCTGGAGAATCTCATGGACTGAGGAGCCTGAGAGGCCATGGTCCATAGGGTCACAGAGAGTCGGATATGGCTGGAGAGACTGAGCACGCAGTCACTCAGTCATGTTCAACTCTCTCCGATCCCACGTACTGCCGAACACCACGCTTCTCGGTCCATCACCGACTCCCAGAGCTTGCTCAAACTCATGTCCATCGAGTTGGTGATGCCATCCAATCATCTCATCCGCTATCGTCCCTTTCTCCTCCTGCCTTCAGTCTTTACTAGCATCAGGGTCTTTTCTAAAGAGTCCGTTCCTCACATCAGGTGGCCAAAGTATTGGTGCTTCAGCTTCAGCATCAGTCCTTCCAGTGAATATTCAGGACTGATTTCCTTTAGGATGGACTGGCTGAATTTCCTTGCAGTCCAAGGGACTCTCAAGAGTCTTCTCCAACACCACAGTTCAAAAGCATCACTTCTTCAGCGCTCAGTATTTTTTATGGTCCAACTCTCACATCCATATGCGACCAATGGAAAAACCACAGCATTGACCAGACGGACCTTTGTCAACAAAGTAATGTCTCTGCTTTTTAATACACTGTCTAGGTTTGTCATAGCTTTTCTTCCAAAGAGCAAGCGTCTTTTAATTTCACAGCTGCAATCATAATCTGAAGCAGTGTTGGAGCCCAAGAAAATAAATTCTGTCACTATTTCCATTTTTCCCCCGTCTATTTGCCATCGAGTGATGGGACTGGATGCTATGATCTTAGGTGTTTTTTTTTTTAATGTTGAGCTAATGTTAATAGTTTCAATAGTTAAATAGTTTAAAACCTATTAAATAATTTAAATAGTTTTTAATACAAATATTCTGTAAGCTTCTACACAATGAATTCCTGAATCTTTTACTCAAGTATATCTTATCTTTAGAAAAATTCTCTGAGACAATTGCCAATCATTTTGTTATTTTGAACCCTGTCTCCATACCATATATGCAGAGATTTCACACTATTTCAAAACATGACTGTTACTGCATTTAAATGGTGATGTCTCTGTTTTCTGTCATTTGTTTTTATTTGCTTTAGTGTTTATTCTTTGAATACTGTATTCCAGGTTCCATTGTCAGTACTTTATATATGACATTTAACAAGACCTTGTTTTCAGATACCTTATCTTTTACAGCTTGGAGGGAGAGATCAAAAGTTCTATTTTGGATAAAATCCATTTTTGACACCACTACACTACATATTAAAGTTTTGAAGAGAGCAGACAGTTTGATAAGTGAGTTTCTAGTTCAGGGAAATGGTTAGGTCTGCAGAATAAACATCAGAGTCAAGCTCTGGAGCTCAGAAATTTATAGGTACGGAAGAAAAGGAACTAGCAAAGGGGATGGCATTGGGAGAAAGGAATATAATGGTGCCCCATAGGCCAAGTAAAGTAATTTATAGGAAGAAAGAAGTAATGTGTGTGTGTATGTATGTTGTTTAGTTGCTCAGTTGTGTCTGACCCTTTGCAACCCCAAGTACTACAGCCTGCCAGGCTCTTCTGCCTGTCTCTTATACACATCTCACTAACAAGAAAAAGGAAAAATGCCAAAAAATACATCTTATAATTTCATTTTTGTGAAAAAAGAAGTTTTTGCTTATACACACACCTGTTTCTTATATAAAGAGGAAAAGGTAGACAGATGCATGTGGGACTGAATAATAAAGAAAGAGCTTCAGACTTGCCATTTTGTAGATATTTGTGTGGCCTAGTTTGATTCAAAAGAAGAAGGTGCTTGCAGTTTGAAAGGCTTAAATAATTAAATTTTAAAGAAAAGGTTTAAATACCAACCACACAAACACTAGCAATCACAAACAAAGCAAGAGTTGCCATTTCCTTCTCCAGGGATGCATAAGTATAAACAGTGCCCAATATAGTTGAAAGTCCAGTAAATGGAGGGCTTAGAATTAGTCACCAGATCTGGCTTAGTGAAGCTGCTATGAACCTGATAACACTTTCAATGGAGGCAGTTTCAAAATGGGATAAAAGCCTGATTATTGTGAATGGAATAATGAAAAGCTCAGGAATGTAGTCTGTATAAATAACAGAAACAATGTGTTTGATGTATCTATTTCTTTCAAATAGCAACATTAAATATCACCTCACAGATGGAAAAAATCATTTAGAATTTATAATTATCAGCTTGTTAACTTTTACAATCAAAGCTCCTTTTCTATAATTATTTTATAAGAATTTTTATATTACTCACTTGCAATTCCTAACCTTATAAGTCTAGTCATACACAGTTAATGCACTAAAACTGTTAAGTGTGGATGTATCAGTATCATATAGAGACTATTGTAGAAAATTGACCTGTTTGAAAACTAGGTCATCTATTCTAAACAGTATCCAATGTTTAATGTAAATATAGTAGGAAATATTTGAATATATAATATATATCTTTGCTGTGTCTTATAACCATCATAAGTTACAGAGGCATAAGATGAAATCATTATGTTTACGGTACTTCTAATGGATTTAAATGACAGAAGATATGTGCCTCCTGGAAAACATAGCATTGTGTTGTTGATTTGCATACTTTTTCTTTGTTGCTGAGTGCATTAATATGTGTACTAAAACGCCTTCCTTTTCTCTCCACATTGTGTGATTTGGTGCCAAATGAAATGTATTTCATAAAACGAATGATGATGAAAATGTGCCTATCAAGGATGAACAGTGTCACTGAGTATCTATATATATGAACAGATTTTATTGCATTTATATTGTATGTCAAGGAACAGTTATGTCAGATGCTTAACTGTAATTTCAAATAACAAAGCCACATATCCATGAGTCAGATAAGGGTGACCAAGAATCCCATTAACCAATCTATTCTATTAGCTAGTTATCATTAACCTAATAGCTTAAAGAATGCTGACAAAACTTAATGACAAGCAGTTGTCATAGAGATCAACTCAATGAACCAATTTATTTTAAGCTATAGACAAACTACTGATTTCACAATCTACCTCATTGGATTCACCTTTGTAAAATAAGAAGTTGTCTAATGTCATATAATTAAGTAGATGTATATGAAGTCACAAAGAAAAAATTAATAATAACAGGTAAAATGGGTCATAAATCTAAAATGAAGTAGAAATATCTTTATATTTTCCTACAGGACAGCAAAATAATCCTAAAAATACCAAAATATTTATAACTCACTACCATATAGCAACCACACTATTTTTCAAATGCATCCTTTCAGGGCATATTCCACATATAGCCATATTTCATCAACAATTTCTCTCTTTACATTACTCTAGTCTAGCCAAAGTCCCCTCATTTGGCTTGTTATTTTCAAGGGCAAAATCTCTACTTTCCTAATTCACTGGACACTTTATTCATCTTACTCAGGTTCTAAACAATACCTACATAGATGGTCACTCTCCTCTCTTAAGACTCCATGTATTCATATACACATATATTTATGGATATATACATATGCATAATATTCACATTTAATGAAATGCATGCAGATTTATTTACTTAATAAAGAGTATAGCATAACTATTAATACACTAATGTTCTTAAATATTTATTAAAAGTTCACACTGTTCAAGCTAAATAGTCATACATTTTTACTAAAAGATACATAATTTTCATGAACTTATTTTCTGAAGAAGTTTATATTACATAGTGTTCCAACATGAAGAAAAACAGGAAAGCTGTTTTAGTTTCATTTAGTCTGAATGTGGATATATGGATACATATGTGGTAAAGTGATATAGCTGCTGCTGCTGCTAAGTCACTTCAGTCGTGTCCGACTCTATGCGACCCCACAGATGGAGGCCCACTGTCTCCGGGATTCTCCAGGCAAGAACACAGGAGTGAGTTGTCATTTCCTTCTCCAAAACACAAAAGTGAAAAGCGAAAGTGAAGTTGCTCAGTCTGCTGACTCAGCGACCCCATTGACTGCAGCCTACCAGGCTCCTCCGTCCATGGGATTTTCCAGGCAAGAGTACTGGAATGGGGTGCCATAGCCTTCTCCAAAAGTGATATAGCACAGTTACTAATTTTCTGTTTTCATGAACTTTGTATATGTTTAATGATATAAAATTCTTTCAAAAGTTCCAGAAAATGATTTTGTATAAAAGAACCTGAAATGCAAAATGTGAATAGAGGATATCTCAAAATTCTAGTCCCATTAAGCCCCATTCAATGATTTCTAATTATTCTTAGATTCTAAAATTCAGAAAACTTTTATATACTGTTTCAGACTGTTTTCTTAAAAGAGGGAGAGAACTTTACTGTGTGCTGTTTTCAGTTAAATGCAAGTTTCTTTTTTCCTTTATTTTTTCTCAAACTCATGATCAGAATTCTCTTTCGTATTTTCTATCATTAGCGCTGTGAATCCTGAGAAGAACCAAATCTCTCTCTTTGGGTCCATTGACCTCTTTGGGTCCATTGACCATCACTCTTGTCAGCATCTGTAGCAATTTCTCAGTATGATTCCTTTCGCTGGAATGTCTCAAGTCTCTTTAATTAAGTAATAAAAAGCTAATATATATGGCTTTTAACTCAAGTATCATCTTTGTCCTATTTTATTCCCTTTTAATCCATTTTCTTACTCCAAATGACATTTATTTTTCACTTCTATTTATTGCATGAAGGTAGTAATTCATATATTATCATAAGACTCAACTGAAATAAACACAAATTATTTATAGCAGGTTAGTATTTGCTTAGGCCTTTAGTCAGAAACGTAAGTCCCAGTCCCATTTCAGTTACCATTTATCTGCATAAATGTTCCTGAACTATTTAAACTCTGACTTTAATTTCTTGATATTCCAAGCAAAATTACATATCCAACATTATTCTCATTTCTAATAGTTGTTGAACTAATCAATGATTTCTAGGACATGAAAAGAATCTGGTATCCTATTCCATTTTGAGATATTTGTAATGATTAACACCATCTCAAAAATCATGTACTGCATTTGAAACATATGTTCCCCTTGAAAACAATTAGTGTACTTGTCTGTTATTGAAAATCTTTAAGGATATTGATGACTGAAGCAAAAGGATTTGTTTTATATATGAATTAGAATTCTGAGGAAAATCCCATCTCTGCTTTGTAAGTTAGTTTGGGATGTGTTGTTGTTTTCACCAGGAAGCATCAAGATAAATAGTTCAGAAAACATAAATAATGTTCCCCCTTCCTAAGTTACTGCCCAAATGATCTTGAATCAGGATATGTGTGTGCATGTGTGGTTTTCTTTTTTTTTTTTTGGAATAGCTAATGGATTTCATGCTTATGTTAAGAAACTGCTTCAAATTTTTTTTTGAAAAATTCCCCATCATTTTTTGTTCAAATACATTGAATATCTTGAATGTTAATATTTTACACTCTTGAAGACACCAAAAAGAGCAAATATATTTTTAGTCAAGTAGACCAATTGATAGAACAGGTGAATTCTGTACAATAACCAAATCACTACCTCAACTAGGCTCTAAATGGTCAGAGATTTTTTATTCTAACTTGTGTATTTGAGTGAGAGTTCAAGACCTACTTTCATTTATGGGTTATTAATGGAGCTACTCTCCTAAGCCAAGGCATTTAATATTACAGAATTGTTTGTTTATTAAATGACTGTTACAGCCATAAGCTATCTTAGATGCTAAAAAACAGGAATATATTCCTGAAAATTATCAGAAATTTCAGTGTCATTATTAGAATGTGATTCCTACATCATCTATTTTAGATCACTGGTAGTCACTTAAATATCTCTGACTCTTTGTAACCCCATGGACTGTAGCCCACCAGGTTCCACTGTCCATGAAATTATCCAGGCAAGAATACTGAAATGGGATGCCATTTCCTTCTCCAAGGAATCTTCCAAGCCCAGGGATTGAACCCTGGTCTCCTGTATTGCAGGTAGATTCTTTACCATCTGAGCTACCTGGGAAGCCCACTAAATCCCATTATATCGCTTGCAGCCATTGCATCTGTGGTAAATTCAACCACCTATGTAGACATCAGGCCAAAGAGCTTTCATCAAAATTCTATCTTGTCATAGTCACACAGGTGGACTTTTTTTAACTTGCATATTCACAGTGTAATTCTGTTTGGGGGAACTGGAGTCACAATGTATTCTGTAAGACTTAGTGCCCTGTTTAACAGAGCAATTCAACATTCTTTCCTCAAAGGCATTAGTAGTGTTTTTCAATAAGGAATGATGGTGAGGTCCACCATGCTGTTATTCCAGAACATCCCAGATATCCCAAGACTATTCAAGTGGACCCACTTGAGTCTGGCATGGATTCTCTGACACATGAAGGTCTGAAGGTATCCAAAGTTTGAAAAGGATTGTTTTGGGGAGAACTTCAGCTTTCGCACTCAAGAGTCAACTATATGAATGTGTGCTCTTTTCTATTTGTGCATTTTTCTTTCTTTTTTCCTTTCTCTCATTTTCCTTTCTCTTTTCCCTCTTGAATTTCCTGCTGAGATAACACACTCAACGTAAGACATCAGAATATTTTTGTTTGGAAGAGGCTCTGATTCTGAACATAGTTCCCATAATTAATAAAACAGTTAGAAATTGATGTAATATGATCAAATTTAATCAAGTTAAAAGTATATATGCAGTTGGCTAGATGTCAGAGTTCTCTGTGGGTTTCAACTATCAATAAGGAAACAATTCGTCACCAATAAAATTGATAATTTTCAAAGAATATGAGAATAAAAAATAATAAACATGGCATGGTTTGTGTCCTAAAATTGCTTTTATCCTCATACAATTTACTGACTTACATTTATAGAAAAGTTACTTAAGTTCTATTATGAATTTGGTTAGGAAAACTTTAATGTTCCTTCCCATTATAATGTTTTCTTTATTTTCTATATTTTAGAAGACAGACTTCTAAGATTTGAATTTTAGTAGAGAAATGAACTAAAAAGGCATTTCTTTCTGAATATAATAAGTAGCAAAACTAAATTTATAGTTAAAGAAACACAGACTCTTCATTCACAATGTGTTTAGGATTCAGAAATAGGAGTCAGGCTTGAAAGGGTAAATTTGGGTCAGATTTAAAATATTGAGTTTGAGTCTAATGAGTTAAATTTTTATAATTCCTTCTTCCTAACAGAATTTTCCATACTATTACTGAATATAAATATCACTCTAAAATGAATTTTCATCAAATATCTTCCAGGTTGTATGAATTTATATTTGTATATTGCTAAAGGAGAAGACAATGGCAACCCACTCCAGTACTCTTGCCGGGAAGTTCCCATGGATGGAGGAGTCTGCTAAGCTGCAGTCCACGGGATCGCTAGGAGTGGGACACAACCTCACTTTCACTTTGCACTTTCATGCATTGGAGAAGGAAATGGCAACCCACTCCAGTATTCTTGCCTGGAGAATCCCAGGGACGGGAGAGCCGGGTGGACTGCTGTCTATGGGGTTGCACAGAGCCAGACGTGACTGAAGCAACTTAGCAGCAGCAGCAGCATATTGCTAAAACCAAATGCTTAAACCCTGTTTCATTTTGGTTTTCATTTTCACAGGACATTCGGCTCTCTCAGTGAAATGTATATTTATCTTTAAGCTTCCAAGACCTATACCTGGTGTCCCTGCATTGTTCCTCATATAGTCAATGAAACTGAAAACAGTAGAATTTGTGTACTTCAGTCATGTCCATAATCACAGTTTTCTGCTCTCAGCCTCTCTGGAAGCTAGTTTATCATTCATTTATTTTTTTTAAGTGATATAAAGTTAGGTTTCTTAATAACAAGTTCAGCAAATTATTTCTAAATATCTAAAAATGGGTATTTTGTTTTTAAAATTTTTTTTAAAAGAGAACCATAAAAGTATCATGGGAAGTTGAGATCCTTTATAATATTAACACTTTTAATATCTGTATCAGTATATATTTTATGAAGCATATTTTTATGCATTATCTCATTTAACCCATAATATAACTACTTAAAGTACAGAGTTTTTCTCTTCAGTTTATAAAGCTACAACTGACAAATAACATTCCATAAATTTAAGGTATAAAACTTGTTGATTTGATACACTTATATATGCAAAATGATTACCACCATAGAGTTAGCTAACACCTCTATCCTATCACATAATGTTCTTTATGTGGTGAGAAAACTTAAGGTCTGTTTTCTGAGCAGTAGAGAGAATAATGTATTTTCAGGTATACAACAGAGTGTTATCAGCTGTAATCACTATCAGATGCTGAGAACTTATACCTGGAAGTTTGTATTCTTTGATCAGGTTCTCTTTTCTCCCACTCTCCAGCACCTGGCAACAACCATTCTACTCTCTGTATCTACAAATTTGTTTTTTTAGATTCCATATATATAAGGATACCATGCAACATTCGTCTTTCTCTTATTTAGCTTACTTATATTTCAATGCTCTTAAGTTCCATTCTTGTCATAAACAGCAGGATGTCCTTTCTCATGGCTCATCTCATAGGATATATTATATTTATTATATAGTATATAATTTCATGGGATACATTATATTATATATATATATATATATATACACATATATGCACTGCATCCTTATTCATTTACTGTTGATGCACACTTAGGTTGTAGGCATATCTTGGCTATTTTGAATGTTAGTTGAAGATAGCATGAGAGTACAAGTATCTCTGCAAGACCCTGTTTTCATTTTCTCGGGAAACATTTCCAGAAGGCACATTGCTGGATCATATGGTAGATCTATTTTCATTGTCTGAGGAAGCTCCATACTATTTTCATAGTAGTTGCACCCATCTAAATTCCTCCCATGAATGCAAAAGAGTTCCTTTTTCTCTACTTCCTCATTAACAACACTTGTTCTCTCATCTTTTTGCTAATAGCCATTCTAATAGTTGTGAAGGGATACCTCAGTTTGGTTTTGATTTTTATTTTCTTGAGTAGTAATTCTGGATAGCTTTTCATGTACCTGTTGGTCATTTGTATATTTCTGTGGGGAAAAAAATAGTAAATTGCACTGTCTTTTTATTGCTATGGGTTATATGAGTTACTTATTTTTCAGGATATTAAGTCCTTATCATATATATGAGTTACAAACACTTTCTTATATTCCATGGGTTTCCTTGTCATTTTGTTGATGATTCCCTTTGCTGTGCTGAAACTTTTAATTTGCTATAGTCCTACTTGTTTATTTTTGCTTTTTGATGTCACATTCGGTACATTATTGGCAAGATCAGTGTCAAGGAGTGTACCCTTTATGATTTCTCCTTGAAGTTTTACAGTTTCAGATCTTAAATTCAAGGCATTGAATCCATTTTGAGTTGATTTTTGTGAGTCTGTAAGATAAGGATCCAGATTGATTCTTTTGGCTGTCTAGTTTCCTCATCACCATTGATTGAAAAGAGAATAAACACCCCATTGTATATTCTTGGCTCCTTTGTTGTAAGTGAATTGATCGTGCATGCATTGGGATTTTGAATGGATTGCATTCATTTGGGCAGTATGCATACTTTAACAATATTAATTCATTCAGTCCATGAGCACAGAATATCTTTTAGTTGCATTTTCCTCAGTTTCTTTCTTTGCTGCATTATAGTTTTTCATGTGCAAGTCTTTTCATCAATTAAATTTATTCCTTGGTATTTATTACATTCAATGCAATTGTAAATAGAACTTTTAAAAAAAATTCTGTTTATTGTTTGTATAGTAGTAATAACTACAACTGACTTCTGATTTTATATCCTGCAAACTTTACTGAATTTACTACCTTTAATGATGGAATTTTTAGTTTTTATATTTTTTCTGTTTTACATAGTATACTATATTTGCTGCAAACAGAAACAGTTTACTTCCTTTCATGTCTCTCATCTCTCTGTCTCTGATTGTGTATGTGTGTCTCTATTAAGATGTACTTTTACTATCCTTATATTGAAAAGGACATTTATCCCCACAAAAAGAAGTCCAGATATTCAGAACACTCTGGCTAAAATGTAGAATTCTATACTCTTTTATCAAACAGTTATTTTTGAATGCAAGAATAATGTGAGCCTAATTAGTTCATAGGAGGAATCTGATGACAATATAATAAAAAAAAATGTCATTGTGTGCTGAATAACCATACAAAGCCTTCCAACTTTCAGTTTAATAGAATTAAGAAAAGAACTATTAAGCCCTCCATTTATCCTAGCAATTATACTGGTTCATGGAAAAAAAAAAATTTCAAAGATGTCACATTGAAGTGTTCAGTCAATGAAATCATTAATTTTGTAGAAATCCTTAAAGTACCTACATTATTGGGGATGGTGCACTTATGAGGTAAAGTTTTACTATATACATTAAAAGGAGAAATAAAATGTCTTTATACCTGTCTCTTATACACATCTTCAGGTATACAACAGAGTGTTATCAGCTGTAATCACTATCAGATGCTGAGAACTTATACCTGGAAGTTTGTATTCTTTGATCAGGTTCTCTTTTCTCCCACTCTCCAGCACCTGGCAACAACCATTCTACTCTCTGTATCTACAAATTTGTTTTTTTAGATTCCATATATATAAGTGATACCATGCAACATTCGTCTTTCTCTTATTTAGCTTACTTATATTTCAATGCTCTTAAGTTCCATTCTTGTCATAAACAGCAGGATGTCCTTTCTCATGGCTCATCTCATAGGATATATTATATTTATTATATAGTATATAATTTCATGGGATACATTATATTATATATATATATATATATATAAGTGTTCAGTCAATGAAATCATTAATTTTGTAGAAATCCTTAAAGTACCTACATTATTGGGGATGGTGCACTTATGAGGTAAAGTTTTACTATATACATTAAAAGGAGAAATAAAATGTCTTTATACAATGTGGTTTTCTTATGGTATTAATACAGATATTTATTTCTTATTATTGACTCTTGGAAGTCTTTTCTGCTTAGGTGAAGTCAGACAGTGTACATACACAATGAAAACCATGTAATACTTAAAATGTTTCTGTATGAGTGTATATGTTTATAAATGTGTACTGAAAAGCCTTTTATTCAAAACAGCATTTGTTATAATTAAATAATGCAGGATTACAAATAAATGTAAATGTCTACTAACATGGTTTGCTGTTGTTCATGCATGGATTTGATTTGGCATTTGTTACTCTTTAGAAAAATAGTAAAAGAGTATTTTACAATCTGTAGTAAAGAAACATGTTTATCAGATGGAGAGATATACCATATTCCTGGGTTGGAAAAATTAAAATTATGAAAATGACTATATTACCCAAAGAAATCTATAGATTCAATGCAATCCCTATCAAGTTACCAATGACATTTTTCACAGAACTAGAATAAAAGATTTCACAGTTCATGTGGATTCACAAAAGAAGCTGAATGGTCAAAATAATCTTGAGAAAGAAGAAAGGAGCTAGAGGAATCAACCCTTCTGACTTCAAACTACAGTATAAAGCTACAGCAGTCAAGACAGTATGGCACTGGCAAGGGAATAGAAATATGGACCAATAGAACAAAATGGGAATCCCAGAGAAAAATCCATGCATTTATGGACACCTTATCTTTGACAATGAAGGCAAGAACATACAATGGAGAAAAGACAGTCTTTTCAGTAAGTGGTGCTGGGAAAACTAGACAGCTATGCATAAAAGAATGAAATTAGAACAATTCTTAACAGTATATACAAAGATAAGCTCAAAATGTATTAAAGACCTAAATGTAAGACCAGAAACCCTTAGAGAAAAATGTATGCAGAATGCTCTTTGACATAACTCACAGCAAGATCCTCTATGACCCACCATCTCGGGTAATGGAAATAAAACCAAAAATAAACAAAAAGGATCTAATTAAATTTAAAAGATTTTGCACAGCAAAGGAAACTATCAGTTCAGTTCAGTTAGGTCACTCAGTCATGTCCAACTCTTCACAACACCATGGACTGCAGCACGCCGGGCTTCCATGTCCATCATCGACTCCCAGAGCCAAGTCAAACTCATGTCTATTGAGTCAGTGATGCCATCCAACCATCTTATCCTCTTTCATCCCCTTCTTCTCCTACCCTCAATCTTTCCCACCATCAGACTCTTTTCAAATGTCAGTTATTCGCATTAGGTGTCAAAAGTGTTGCAGCTTCAGCTTCAAAATCAGTCTATCCAATGAATACTCAGGATTGATCTCTAAGAAACTATGCTGCTGCTGCTAAGTCGCTTCAGTTGTGTCCGATTCTGTGCGACCCCAGAGACTGCAGCCCACCAGGCTCCCCAGTTCCTTGAATTCTCCAGGCAAGAACACTTGGAGTGGGTTGCCATTTCCTTCTCCAATGCATGAAAGTGGAAAGTGAAAGTGATGTCACTTAGGCATGTCTGACTCTTAGCAACCCCATGGACTGCAGCCCACCAGGCTCCTCCGTCCATGGGATTTTCCGGGCAAAAGTACTGGAGTGGGGTGCCATTGTCTTCTCCATAAGAAACTATAAATAAGATGAAAAGACAGCCCTCAGAATGGGAGAAAATAATTGCAAATGAAGCAACTGACAAAGGATAAACTTCCAAAATATATAAGGAGCTCAGGCAGGTCAGTAACAAAAAATCAAACAACCCAATCAAAAATGGTCAGAAGACCTAAACAGAAGTTTCTCCAAAGGAGACACACAAATGGCTGATAAACATATGAAAAATGTTCAGCATCACTTATTATTAGATACATACAAATCAAAACTACAATCAAGTATCACCTATACCCATCAGAATGGAGCATCACCAAAAAATACAAACAATAAATCCTGGAGAGGATGTGGAGAAAAGGGAACCCTCTTGCACTGTTTCTGGGAATGTAAATTGATATAGCCACTATGGAGAAGAGTAAGGAGATTTCTTAAAAATTTAGGAATAAAGCTACTATATGACCCAGCAACCCAGTACTAGGCATACACCTTGAAGAAATCAGAATTGGAAAAGACATGTGTACTCCAAAGTTCATTGCAGCAATATTTATGACAGACAGGACAAGGAAACAACCTAGATACCCAGATGAACGGATAAAGAAATTGTGGTACATATATACGATGGCATATTACTTAGCCATTGGGGTCAGTTCTAGTGAGGTGGATGAACCTAGAGCCTTCTATACACCATGAAGTAAGTCAGAAAGAGAAAAGCAAATGTCATGCATTAAGGCATATATATGGAATCTAGAAAAAATGGTACTGATGAATTTATTTGTAGGACAGTGATAGAGATGCAGACAGAGTACATATTCTGGACACAGTGGGGGAAGGAGAGCGTGTGAGAAATTGAGAAAGCAACATTGAAACATATACATTAGTATATGTGAAACAGACAGCCAGTGAGAATTTGCTATATGACACAGGAAACTCAATCCAGTGTTCTGTGAAAACCTAGAGAGTAAGATGAGGTTGGAGATGGGAGGGAAGTTAAAGAGGAAGGATATGTATATATACCTATGGATGACTCATGTTGATGTATGGCATAGCCCAACACAACATCATAAAGCAATACCCTCCAGTTAAATACATTTAAAAAAAAGAAGAAGAAAAAGAGATGTTTATAATTATGACATTTTTAATCTGAGCAGGAAGCATATAATTTTAAAATGGAAAAGAACCTTGTAATCCATTTTATTCTATTTCTTGTTTACACCTAATTCATCAGAGATAAAAACATATTTTTGGAGTTTTCCTTATTACATATTTTTCAAGGTTGCAGGCTGAACAAACTCAAACATTAAACAACTCAGAATAAATGGAAAATTTGTATAGTATTCTGAAATTGAATTCACTTTTTTGTCCTCTGATTTTCTAAAGGACAAAGCTATTCACTTCATTGACGAAGATATTGTTCAATATATTTGAATGAGTTTTACCTTCAGCCTGTAGTCATTCCAGTTTTAGAATAACCATGTTAGAAGTACTTTCTTAAGACTTTCTTTACTGAACTTATTTCTATAACCTTCAAACGTTTTAGAAACAGCCATGTTTATCATAGATGTCTATAATGGAATTCCTGAATGCAAATTACAGTCCAATCAAAGACATTTCTTGGGTTGTAAATTAAAAGCATTCTTTTTGTGCATGGAAATCAAGTTTACGGAAGATGTTCTAAGAAATATTTTATTGAATTATCCTTGTCTACCTCAAAGATTAGTGATATTGTTTAATAAATATATTTTTA
>SJYC01130984.1:0-20424 GCA_006408675.1 Madoqua kirkii | reverse complement strand
GCATCACTGACTTGATGGACGTGAGTCTGAGTGAACTCCAGGAGTTGGTGTTGGACAGGGAGGCCTGGTGTGCTGCGATTCATGGGGTTGCAAAGAGTCAGACACGACTGAGTGACTGAACTGAACTGAATGGACAATATATGTATATTACAGGGGTAGAAAACCAGGAAGTTGGTTTTCATATTGTATCTTTATCATATTCAAGGTGTTCTAAGTATCTTCAAAGTCATGTGAATACAGACTTTATGTTTTTGCTTAATTTGTTACCCTTCTTGTGCTTTCAAGTTGTTCATCTACTTCAAGGGTCAGTGGTATAAGATAGATCATAATGCTCAATAACTGATTAACTTGAGGGCTTAATCATGACCTGATCAGGGTCTTTTTTCATTCAGATTTGGTCCATTTCAGTCTCAGGTGGTTCCTGCTGTGCAGTTACTCTTAGCTGCACATATTTTAGAGTGAGCAACTATATTTGAATTCACTAGCTGTTCTGAAGCAATAACTTATGTCGTCCACTCAGTCTATCATTATAATGACTGAGAACTGAAAAGCAAAGAGATTGACTCTTCATCTCATAAATTTAGTGTCTGTGCAAAGAGAGTAAGGGGAATTGTGCCTACTTGTACTGCCCTATCCATTTCATGAAAAAGCAGTAAAAGATCAAGCATTTCAGTTCTTCCAGTCAAAAATTCAGTTCTTTTCATTAAGATCACGGTTATATTGCAAATATTTTAATAAATCTAGTAGGAGACATTGTTTTTCTAGAGCACAGAAAGAAAAGAATGGTATATTGACTATAGTATTGTCTCATATTGTCTCATCTCCTGCTGAGTTTCTAATGAAGAAAAATTCTAAAACTTTCATCATAATCATATTAATTCCCAGAAACGTATCATATATCTGTATCTATCTATCTACCATCTACTTATTTTGGTATTTCAACCTTACTCTCAGAGGAAATTGAAGTCTCAAGTGACATGTCCATCATAAAAAATATTAAAGGTTGGCCAGTCAGCCAACAGATATTTATTTCAAACCCTCTAGGCAGTCATGAGCGATGATTTAAAAAAGAAAAAAAATGGCCCATATCGTAAAGTTGCTTTAAAAAAAAATTAACTGAGCTGATAAGATTTCTACTCAGAGACTAATTAATTGCTATAGTGCAAAAAACTGCAATAGGTATAACAGGAATTCATGGTAGATATCTTGGTGGGCCAAGGGAATGTTTTCTCAGCTGTCTTGATAGATTTAAATAAAATGGTAAAGGGGAAAGCATTTCAGAAAAGAGAAGAGGAGTGAAAGGATAAAATAAAAATGGACATGGCATGAATAATCAGCATAATAACTTCTGAATAATATGAGATAATTTTAGAGAAGAATGAGAGAATAAAGAGTCTTCACTTTGATATTAGAGACAGACAAGTTTCTGTAGATGAGAAGGGCTTATCAATAATTATTGAAAATCAATTATCAAAGAGAAGAATTGCCCAATCTCTTGATAACACATCATGGCACTATCACTGTGCCATGTGATTAAGAAATAGTGTTCTTTATTCCAGTAAGCAAAGATGACAATAAATGTGCAATTTTACAAACACTCAAAGCATAAGGGAGCTTGTGGTCATAAATTCCCTCTATAATTGCATATCTTATGGAGGGTTAGAAATCTCTTGAGAGTTAGAAATCCAGTGTTCTTTTTGAATTCAAATATTTATACTGAAAATCACAATTTGCACAAATTGTATGAAAATCACAATTTGTATGAGAGGGGGATGATGAGAGAGTTTTTCCAAGAAGACAGCTTTTAGTAATGGAGAAAAGAGTCATGTATCTAAAGTTTATACTACGTTTCAAGCTTTTAAGGAGGCATTTACCATGAAATGTCTCACTTAATCCATATTAAAAAAAATAGAAGTCTCTCACAGTGCATCAGTGAGGGACATGTCAGGGAAATAGAAAGCACTTTAGATACTTCAACAGATAGAATTTAACCTAGGCAGTTGATACATAGGTATTGGTTAGCTGAATGAGAAAAAAGGGAAGATGGGAGGAACCCAGAAAGCATCTCCATCTCGAAGGCTGGGGAAATATAGGGAAGAAGTTAATGAGGCTATCAGAACATAGAAGCTCAAATAATGGGTGCTGAGGAGTTGGGACTTAGCCTTTTGAGGATTTGCTGCCTTGATGGTACTGGTGTGAGCCTGAGCCTCATTCTGTAAGTACCAATAGGAGATAAAAACTGGAGCCAACAGTTTGGGCTGAGACAAGAGTCTGAGAGTTGTGAGCAAAAAGTAAGAAGGAAGGTTTTTCCTCTGCTCTTCCCCTTCCTCTGGATCATCTAATAGAAAGCCAGGGGCAGTGAGGACATGTAGTTGGCAGAGCCCCAGCTCCAGCCATACAGGCAAAATATAGAGAAGTGAATTGGGAGCTGAAGACATAGCATACTAACCAGCACAAGCATTTTCCTCAAAATCTGTGTGATAGAACAATCTAGCTACATTTCTAGAGTCATACAATCAATGCAGAGCACAATTAAAATCTGATCTCCAGCTTGTCCCATTATAGCCTGTCCATTCAATGCTTCCTTCGTTACAGCGGTTGGCTTTGATGTTAGGCTGCAGAGCCTTTTGAGGTGCTGGAGAATAGTTCAGCCCTGGCTTTGAGACTGAGTCAGAAACACAGAGATTTGCTTGCCTCCTCTGGGATTCATCTCCCACATCTGGAGTGGGACTTACTTATAAAACACTTAACATTCTATATAAAATGGTCCTAAATACCACATTTAAAATAATTTTTGAGAGTAATGTCTTTCTTCTAAGCAAGTGTTTTGGCTATAATACATATGTAATGCTAGAAGAATAGGCTGGTGTATTTTTATTCTGTTTGTGTGAGTCCCTAAGTGCAGCTAAAGAACTTGAATTTGCCAATGGTCTTAAAATGTAAGAGCAGACAAGTTTTACCTAAGTTGCTTTTTTTGTATGAAATACAACTTCAGATAACTTGAAACACCCTCACTGGCGAAATGCTAATGAGTGGTCTTGGCATCTAAGAATCGTTCTTAGAATTTTCCCACTCTTAAGGATTCTTTTTTCCTAAGTGCTGTTCTTGAATAGAAAATGGAAAATTCATAGTATCCGAAAGGTTAGATTACTACTTGATCACCCTTATTATGATACCTCTAAGAGAAACAGCAAGTGGTTTAACAATTGCCCATTTATAAATGTGAATGTTGAAAAGAAAACATAGAGGTAGGATTTCAAGTCACAGGGAAAATTTTCATAAGCAATAACATTAGTCAAAATGTGTTTGTCTTCACAGTAGGTGGAAATGTGTGTGGTAGGACATTTGAGACAAAAATGTGTATTCAAGCCACGTATATTGGACATTTTCAGGCAAAAGAAAAAACAGCTATAAATCAGGTTGAATATTTACTATTTTAATGTCACTAGAAAGCAATTTCTCAGAAGTTATCCCAGTTGCTGCTATACAGAATTTTTCTTCACTTTTTATTGTTGCTGTTAGAGTCAATACCTTGATTTGCTCCGAGGAATAATATTTACACCAGGAAAATGCTTCTTCTCATCATCTTTCCAAAACCTCTAAGTACCAAAAGCTCTTTTAGAAGCTGTTTTCTTTTGGGATTCTCACTGAGTCACCTACTCATAGGAGGAAAACTACTTCAACAGCAAAACCAAACAAAGCCAATTGAGAAACATTGTGGCTGAATGGTTGGTCTTAGGTCTGGAAGATTGTGGTTAGTCCAGCAGAGCCGCTGACTTGCACAGATGCCTGGATAAAGATACCTTTCTTTCCAGTATATTGTTGATCCAAAGGACCTAATGGTCCAAGAGCTCATACTTAAAAACTCCATGAGCTACAATATTGCTACTCAATTTTCTTTTTAAACCACCCAGGGAGTACAGGGCAGGTTTGTTAATTAGTATTTGCTACTTACTGCAAGATTCTAACAGGAAATAAATTCTAGATACAAACTGCCAAAAGTAAGGGTGTTCCCAATGAAGTTTTATATCAAACTGTTTCAAGTTTTTTTTTTCTCTCTCTCTCTTTTTTAAAGCTATGGACAAGTTTGCTTTGCTGGCACAGGCATTTAAAAACTATTGTATAGTTTTAAAGCTATATATATATTATATATATATATTAAACTATTATATATCTACAATATTGCTACTCAATTTTCTTTTTAAACCACCCAGGGAGTACAGGGCAGGTTTGTTAATTAGTATTTGCTACTTACTGCAAGATTCTAACAGGAAATAAATTCTAGATACAAACTGCCAAAAGTAAGGGTGTTCCCAATGAAGTTTTATATCAAACTGTTTCAAGTTTTTTCTTTCTCTCTCTCTCTTTTTTAAAGCTATGGACAAGTTTGCTTTGCTGGCACAGGCATTTAAAAACTATTGTATAGTTTTAAAGCTATATATATATTATATATATATATTAAACTATTATATAGATTATAATAGTAGAATCTATTATAACGTTACCTCACTAGTTTATGTTTATTCTGTGTGGTTTGTTTTTGGACCTTGTATAGTTTTGTGGCAACAAGTTCAAAATTAATTTTTTTTATTTCCTGTACATAGTCCAAATTGCACATAGATCAGCTGAATGACAAGATGAATAGAACGAAGACCTTTTTATCTGAATCACAAAATCTTAAGAAAACAGACACTGTTTCAAAACAATGAAAAAAAGTTGAAGAAAATAAATTACTGAGCTGGATGTCTTTCACAGAAAATCTATCTTAAAATAGAATTTGTGACTTCAACATATTATATACCAATAAATAAATTTGAGGCAATTTGGTTTTTTGTAGGGCTAGAAGAAAAATTACCATAAGATTATTTAATCATACACATACAAAGTGTTTGTATCCATATATGCTTTCGCATGCCTGTAAGTATAAACACACACACACAAACACATCAAATAACCTCCAGTTAATTATCATTATAAAACAAACACACCTAGTTATTACAGGAGTTGACATAGTTCTGGCCTCTTACAGTGTCAGCATTTCAATGTGCATAAGCTATGCCAAAGAAAGAAAAAGCTAAACACACACACACACCCCACACACACCTCTGAGGTCATGGTTACCTTTTGATCAGGGCGTTTGCAAAATAGCCAAAGCCCTGAAGAAACCATGAAGTTTGAGAAACATTTGTAGGTTCTGACAAGCTTCCAAGCTTCCTGGTGGGAATACTTTGTGTTCTTTTCCATCCTGCTGGAGGAAAGCAGTGGTTTATGGACAATCTCCTAGGCAATTAGAATTCCATAATTCAAATTAATAACCCCATAAAATATTGCAGATTATGTATTGAAATACTTGTTTTTTTAAACTATAGTAAGGTACTATTCTCATAGCGATTTTGAAATTGCTTGGAATTCATCCCAGTCTGGCTGAAAACAATTTTTTTTTTAAGTTAAAGACATTTGAAATAAAAAAGATTGCGTTTAATGAAGATTTTTTAAATTTACAATTAGATTTTAAGATTAGTGAGACATGAAAAATATTGCTTTCACTGGTTTGTTTACTGGGAAGTTAATGTTAAGGTCAAGTTTTTCTCAAGCTGACCTTTTCCAAGTAGGAAAGGGGGAAATGGCAGGAGGAGGCAGGAAGACAACTTCATTTTTTCATGTTCCTGTTATGTTTCATCACATTGTCTAGTGAAAGGAATGAGCAAATTAGGTTTTGGGTTTCATGCACTGGATTATGTGTTTTTGTATATCTCCTGCTTTTAATTTAGTAGGGCAGTTCTTTCCATTAGAAGATGGGTCTCATTAAAAGAAATGTTATTATGGAACCGTGTGCATTAGGTTTAATTTTCACTCAATTTAAAAAGAATACTTGAGAGACTAGTGCATGGAAGCTCAAGAAAATGATTAGTTGGGGTTCCTTTTAAAGAGAGGAGCTAAATGTGTGAGAATTAGCGCCTCTGGGGCAAATAAAACAATCAAACAGTCAGAAATGGGGTTGTCAGCTTCGTGTAAATGACAGACTGCACTGCTCTATTTTCAGATCTCCTGTCTTTCTTTAATGACCATTCCCCTTTCTCTAGAGATAGCAGACAAGAATAGCTAGGGGTAGGGGGACAAGTAAGGCTCTGGCCCAATGAGGATAGGACCCCTAGAGGGATGCCTTCAGTATTTCTTACATTCTGGCGCCATCAGCAAAGTCAGTTTTGTGACTGAGGTGTGGAATCCTATTCCAGTTTGAGCCTTTATTTAGCAGAAAGATCCTTAAACTTCAGTGAGCATTAGAATCTCCTGGAGGGCTCATAAAACATAGGTTTTTGGTCCAACTTCTAGAGCATACACAGTAGGTCTGGGAGTGGAGACAGAGGAATTTACTTTTTTTTTTTTTTTAACAGTTTTTCGTGTGATGCTGTTCCTGGGACCACATTTTGAGGACTGACCCAGAACATGCTTATGAAAGACCAGCAGGCTCCAAATAGATTAAGTGCATACATACATGCAAATATGAATAAATTAGATTTTTCTTACAAATTAGGTTGTAACCACATCTGAGAACTGACTGTCGTTCTCAGTGTTTAGTTTATTCTTAGTTGCAGGAAGAAGTATCCATACATAGTTAGATCTCCCCTATCCATTCTAGTGCCTCAATCTGGAAAGCTCTTTAGTTCTGCAAAGATATTTCTATTCTCAGTTGACATCATGGGAATGAGATTTATTGAAAGAGGCAGGAGGAGAGCCATACAGAGGTATAAATTGTCCAGAAATCTTATTAATGTGGTTTTTATTACTAGGAGTTTTTTTTCCCCCTCTCTTGCAGGTAACAGAAACTAACTCTGGATAATTTATGTGGAAAAAAAGTGGGCGGAGCTCTGCAGCTGTGAATGCAAGGATGCACCCTAACCAATTGACTGGTGTCTTTACAAGAAGAGGAAATCTGGACACAGAGAAAGCTTCCAGGAAGCTGTGCACAGAGAAAGGTGGGGACACATCATGAAAACAGCCATCTGCCAGCTAAGGAGAGAGGCCTCAGAAGAAACAAGTCTGCCTTTACCCAGGTCTTGGTTCTACTTTACAGAACTATGAGGAAACAAATTTCTGTTGCTAAGCCACCCAGTCTTTACTATTTTGTTTTGGCATTTCTAGCAAACTAACACATCATGTCAAGATGATGAAACCCAAAGCTTGATTATAATGTCCTCCCTCTTTTTTTTTTAATTGATGAAAATCTATCTAAATTTATTTAAATAATTCCATCTTTTGAGCCCTTCATGAACATTAAGATCAACAGGTTGGCAAATTCCTAATACAGCCACTGAAATGCTGGAAGATAGCAGCTCTTTATTTAGACTTTAAACTTATTTAGACTTAAGCTTTTTGTATAGACTTAAGAAAACTGGTCCTCCATAGATTAAAATATTTTATATAAATTTGATAGTATATGCTACGATATTAAACCCTGATCATTTGTTTTTCTCTTTGGTGTGTGTGTGTTGTCGAGGGGGGGGGGGCGGTGATTCTCAAGTTTCCCCAACAAGGCACCAAATGGACGCCCACATGTCCCACAACAGAAAACATGTTGAAAGGCCAGCCACTGGATTCTGCTGATACTGAATTTTTGACAGATTGCCATTTCAGTAGGTACATTTTCCTGATGGTTATTAATTTAGTGTTTATTACAGGCTTTGCATTTAACTCCTTCTTCTATCTCAGAATATTCAGGGTTTGATGGTATCCTCGAAGTACACTTCTGTTTAATTAATCTCAGCCTTCCCTGTTAACCTCAAATTTCTCAAGCTATACCTCAGAGTATTTGAAACTTTGGGATGAATTTACTCCCTCTGTCTACAATCAGTGTCAAAAAATCAAACCCATGAGGTGATTACATTATTCTCATCTGAGAGATGAAGAAATAGTTTACAGACAGATTAAGTAACTTGGCCAAATATCCATTTAGTAATCACTCAACTATGCTTTTTATGCTTTAAGCAAAACTGGGCTATATCCACAATGTTGTTCTTTAACGCACTGACTTCTGAATTCCAATATTCATTTAAAACTGGTATTGATTTTTCTAAACATCAACATCTCATTTCAAAACCACTGTTCACAGAAGAGACTGACTAAAAGAGTACGTATTACTCCCATGGTAGGCTTCATGGAAAAATGCAAACACACATTTTGTAGGTGCTTAAATAATGCTAAACTTCTCAAGACTTTCTGCAACATAGCCTAAAATAAGAGGGAAAGAAGTCCTTGCTGTTCTGGATGACTCAACAAAAATAATAGCTCTCATATTTATCATAATGATTCTTTCAGATATTGCATTCTACTCAAATATATGTTTGTGCTAGTTTAAGTGTAAGTTACTTATATATTTATATGGCATTGCTTACACTTAAGAGAAATTGTTTTCCATGTTTTCTGGTTGTTGGATAATACACTGTTGCAATGACTTTATTACATTAAAAATAAAGTGGATTAAAATGAGGGAGGTTCTGCGGCCCAGAAATACCTTGCTTCAGCAATACGTGAACCGTGAACTTCCTGATGTTCAAGCTGGTTTTAGAAAAGGCAGAGGAACCAGAGATCAAATTTCCAACATCCACTGGATCATGGAAAATCAAGAGAGTTCCAGAAAAACATCTATTTCTGCTTTATTGACTATGCTAAAGCCTTTGACTGTGTGGATCACAATAAACTGTGGAAAATTCTGAAAGAGATAGGAATACCAGACCACCTGACCTGCCTCTTGAGAAATCTGTATGCAGATCAGGAAGCAACAGTTAGAACTGGACATGGAACAACAGACTGGTTCCAAATAGGAAAAGGAGTACGTCAAGGCTGTATATTGTCACCCTGCTTTTATTTAACTTATATGCAGAGTACATCATGAGAAACGCTGGACTGGAAGAAACACAAGCTGGAATCAAGATTGTTGGGAGAAATATCAATAACCTCAGATATGCAGATGACAGCACCCTTATGGCAGAAAGTGAAGAGGAGCTAAAGGGCATCTTGATGAAGGTGAAAGAGGAGAGTGAAAAAGTTGGCTTAAAGCTCAACATTCAGAAAATGAAGACCATGGCATCCAGTCCCATCACTTCATGGCAAATAGATGGGGAAACAGTGTCAGACTTAATTTTTTTTTGGCTTCAAAATCACTACAGATGGTGACTGCAGCAATGAAATTAAAAGATGCTTACTCCTTGTAAGAAAAGTTATGACCAACCTAGATAGCGTAGTCAAAAGCAGAGACATTACTTTGCCAACTAAGGTCCATCTAGTGAAGGCTACGGTTTTTCCTGTGGTCATGTATGGATGTGAGAGTTGGACTGTGAAGAAGGCTGAGTGCTGAAGAATTAATGCTTTTGAACTGTGGTGTTGGAGAAGACTCTTGAGAGTCCCTTGGACTGCAAGGAGATCCAACCAGTCCATTCTGAAGGAGATCAGCCCTGGGATTTCTTTGGAAGGAATGATGCTAAAGCTGAAACTTCAGTACTTTGACTACCTCACGTGAAGAGTTGACTCATTGGAAAAGACTCTGATGCTGGGGGGGATTGGGGCCAGGAGGAGAAGGGGACAGCAGAGGATGAGATGGCTGGATGGCATAACGGACTCGATGGACGTGAATCTGAGTGAACTCCAAGATGGTGATGAACAGGGAGGCATGGTGTGCTGCGATTCATGGGGTCGCAAAGAGTCGGACATGACTGAGCGACTGAACTGAACTGACTCCAATAAAATGTATATATGGATAGATACATTGACTCAGATTACATACCTATTCTTTTACTGAGTTATAAATTATGTTGTAATCATCAGTGAATAAAAATGCCCATAATGTTTCCAAAGAGAGTTTAAAATGGTATACATACATACCATTGCTGGAAATTTAATGAGTTGTTTGTACATTTGAACCATGTGACAGGGCTGAAATTTCTCTGCTCCACTGAGCATTATCTTTTACCATATCTGGCATATACTCATCAAAGGACTCTTTTCAGCAAAGAAAGATAAATGACAATGTTGTTCTTAACTTTAACAAAGACGTCGTAAGCATCATTACTTTTAATTGAGCTGAAGTGTTGAAATACCTCATCATCCTTATAGCAATTCTCCCATCTCACCTCTCAACATTCATTTTAATTGTAGTGATCTTGTCACGTGCAGCAACAACCTTGAGAGTGTCTTCTTATAGTTATTGATTGAACTATTTAGCCCTTGAAAAAAGTATCTTCTAGTAAGCCAATTTTGTTAAAACATCTTTTATCATTGAGAACAAAAAAAGAACTAATTTATCTAATCTGAAGGCTGACCCTTCTCTGGATGTCTTCATTTCCCTTGTCTGTGAGGAAAATCATCACTGAAGTCGGGATCAGAAAGAACCAGTCCTCTCGTTGCACATCTGGGCTACAATTTTCCAGATTAAGCTGTAGTTCATCTATATGGTAAATTTTCAAAATCTTTTCCTATTTTTTTTAAATGATACTCAAATCAGTGGCCTGTTTGGCTTTTTGTTTGTTTGTTTGTTTTTTGTAACTAAAAGTTTCCATTTTTACCACCCCATTGAACACACAAAGGAAATCAGGAGGCATATTGTTTAAGGAGAATGTTCCTGGTAAATGATGCAGTGGCTGCTGGGTCATTCACATTAAGTGATGTCCTTGATGCATGTTACCACTCCCCAGGTTCAATACAGGCACCTTCTTTCAGCTTGACTGCCTCTTTTTAATCCAAAATAGATGTAGCCATGCCTACAACATGAGCTCTATCAAATATTCTCTAGTTACATGAGCTTCATCTTTTAAAGTATTTTGGAAAATGACCTTGAAGTTAACTTTTGAAAGGTATTTTATTTGTCTATGTGTATTTTTATTGAATTGCTCCTTACAAAGCCTTCTATTTTTTATCTGGAAAAATTTCTAGTGATTATCCTCAAAACTGTGTTGACTAGGATTTAAATTATACTATGAAAGTGATATCAATCAGAACTTCTCATGTCAAAGTTTTCTAGGTTTTAGGTTTGTTATTCCTCTATAATAAAAATCTCATATTTTAAATAAATATTAAAATATATTTCATTTTCCTGGTGCTTACCACTTACCAGGGTACTATTATGGTTTTTTTTAGAATGTCATACTTACTGTGGATCTGTGGAGAAACATGCCCATGACAATTGTCAATGCCTTCAGATTTTTCAATTTTTTAAAATAATCATGTATAAATTCACAGTTTTAAAGCTTCTGATTAGAACTTTCTATTTAAGCCAGTACTTCATACACTCAACTCAAAATATAATTTAAAATTACTACCTTTAAAAGATAAACCAAAATGATACTATAATAATAAAAACTAACTTTGGGGGTTATTTTATGATATTATGGTACTAACTATAGTGCAAATCATGGCTAAATATAACCGTGTTAATATGAATCTATCCAGATCATAGATTAAAATACTTTCTGCTTGTTATTGTATTTCCCAATTGCTCATTTGTTAGTGGCAGATAGTCCACATTGCCTCCAAAGATGCAAGTTTTTTTTTATTTGTTCATTTTGTTTTGCTTTTAATAACGGCATTTAAAATACCTCTGTGTTCATTTACTTGACCTTCCAATCAGGACTTGAGAATCAAAAGGGGAGACCTGAGGGAAGTTAAGCGTTAGGTCTGTGTCAGTAGAACTAGGAAAAGAGAAAGATCTAAGGATTCTCTCTGTCTCAGAAGATCACGGAGCCTGGTGATGAAAGGGCTATAGGAGAATGGGAAGAAGCTAAATCTGGAATAAGCTCAGCCCACGGAGAATTACGTGGAGAGTTTCAGGACCAGCATTAAGAAACTTGCCAACATTCAGTTTCAAGAAGGCATCGATATGGTCTGCCAGTTTCTGTAGCTCATCCATGGCCCTTGGAAGAAGTCAGTGGTTTCAACCCTGTGGGCTGTGCAGTTCTCATTCACAGAAGCCGGCATATTGATGGATCATCCAGCAGAAAGCAGTTTACCTACTCTGAAACTTTGCTGAGTTGCTTAATCTGCCCCTATTGACACACCTCTCTTTTTTAGAGTTTGGGTAATGCTTAAGCCCCCTCAAAATAGACAGAGGTCTTTAACAACCAAGCAAACAGACATGGATATAAAAGGGAAGTATACAGGAGGAGTCTTTAAATTCATGAAATCCATCTTCATTACATAAAGCACAACACTACATATCTTCATTTTATTGAATGCAGTCATGGCAGGAAGAGCCAATGATGGGGTGAGTAAGTGTGAGGCCAGAAAGCAGAGGAATGGATTGTAGGTTATTACACTAATCTATAAAATAAAGAGAAAGCCTAAATAGACTGCCAGTGAGAATTATTTTTAAATTTCCATGTTGTAACTTACTTGGACAGACAAAAATCAGTCCTGAGGGCCAGTGACATTAGAAAAGTCTGCTCTTGTCACAGAAGCATTCCCAGTTGGTTATGTAAGTATCATGCTGAGTTTCTAATTATCACAAAAATACTAGATTTCCTATTTAGTCCCAGTATAGTTAAAGCATGCTGTTCTTTGGGCTTTAGTGAAAAGGAAAAAAGATTGGCTGACATGGAATACACATTCTGTTGATGCTTGTGTGTGTGCATGTGCTATAAACCTCTCAAAGATTTTACAACACAGCAGTCAAACCAAAAAAAAGAAAAAAAGTCTTCGTCCTAACTCTGCAGTGCAATTAATGTTCTAAGTACATATACTACGCTGATTCACTGAGTTGCCTGAGAGTGTAATGCCGGGAAATATGCAGGCTCCAGTTTAAGAATGATCACTCAGTTCCATGTCATTAGTATTGTTTTAGAGAGTAACTAATAAGTAAAGAAAATATATTTATAGGTTTTCTGAGGAAAAAATATAGATAAATGGAAAGTGGGTTGTTTCGGTAACAAGTCAAAATCTTTTAACATTAAAATAAATATCATTCAAAAATGAATCTTGTTGGCACAGGGCTAATTACTGAGGATAAAAAAATAAATGGGTCACATGATTTTCCAGTTCATAAGTTGTGAAGTCAGCCTTCTTGTTTCTGAACCTGGGGTATCTACTGAATTTGATTCATTTAGGTCCCTGCATATATTAATTCTATCCATATTTTACTATCCTATTAAAATGCCATTTCCACCAAACAGGCTTCCTGCCTGGAATTAGTCACTCTCTCCTTTGTATTCTTTATAGAATAAGATTTGGTATCTTTCACATAGCACATGACTTTCTAATTCACGTTTTACTTGTTTATATGTATGGCTAAGTTGTTTACCAGAGGGCAAGGGCCTTGAGGACAGGGACAACATATCACCCAGTTTAGCATCCTCTAGACACAAATTACAGAGACATATTTTTATAAAGGGCTTGACGGTAAACATTTTAGGGCTTGGGGGCCTTGTGTGGTCTCTGTCTCAAAACTCCATTTTTAACAACCATTTTAAAATGTACAAAACATGTTTAGCTTGTGAGTTGTATAAAAACAAGTTGAGTATTAGATTTGGCCCTCAAATTATAGTTTTTCAACTCTTACTTCAGAGTATTTAGCAATGTATATGATAGAAAATAAATGAATGCTGGTAAAGGGAATGTATAATAATAATACAAAATAATAAGTATTAAGTAAAATCCTGGATTATCAAACAAAGTCCTCATTCCAATCAATGTGGAAAAAGAAAACCATTTTCAATGCCATTAAACAAATTCAACAGGTCAACCCTTATGCAGAAAGTGAAGGGGAATTAAAAAGCCTCTTGATGAAAGTGAAGCAGGAGAGTGAAAAAGTTGGCTTAAAGCTCAGCATTCAGAAAACGAAGATCATGGCATCCGGTCCCATCACTCCATGGGAAATAGATGAGGAAACAGTGTCAGGCTTTATTTTCTGGGGCTCCAAAATCACTGCAGATGGTGACTGCAGCCATGAAATTAAAAGACGCTTACTCCTTGTAAGAAAAGTTGTGACCAACCTAGATAGCATATTCAAAAGCAGAGACATTACTTTGCCGACTAAGGTCCATCTAGTCAAGGCTATGGTTTTTCCAGTAGTCATATATGGATGTGAGAGTTGGACTTTCAACATTCAGAAAACGAAGATCATGGCGTCCAGTCCCATCACTCCATGGGAAATAGATGAGGAAACAGTGTCAGGCTTTATTTTCTGGGGCTCCAAAATCACTGCAGATGGTGACTGCAGCCCTGAAATTAAAAGACGCTTACTCCTTGTAAGAAAAGTTGTGACCAACCTAGATAGCATATTCAAAAGCAGAGACATTACTTTGCCGACTAAGGTCCATCTAGTCAAGGCTATGGTTTTTCCAGTAGTCATATATGGATGTGAGAGTTGGACTATGAAGAAGGCTGAGTGCCAAAGAGTTGATGCTTTTGAACTGTGGTGTTGGAGAAGACTCTTGAGAGTCCTTTGGACTGCAAGGAGATCCAACCAGTCCATTCTGAAGGAGATCAGCCCTGGGATTTCTTTGGAAGGAATGATGCTAAAGCTGACACTCCAATACTTTGGCCACCTCATGCGAAGAGTTGACTCATTGGAAAAGACTCTGATACTGGGAGGGATTGGGGCCAGGAGGAGAAGGGGACGACAGAGGATGAGATGGCTGGATGTTATCACTGACTCAATGGGCGTGAGTCTGATAGTTGGTGATAGACAGGGAGGACTGGTGTGCTTCTATTCATGGGGTCGTGAAGAGTCAGACACAACTGAGTGACTGAAGTGTACTTAACTGAACAGGTCCTCTTCTTCCTCCCTGAAACTTCTCGGTCATAAATATAATTGATATTTTTTACTGCTAACATTTAGTTACTTGTTATCCTTGAGGATATGTGGTGTGACAGATATTCAGAAATCCATACTCCACATGTGCATAAGCTCTATAAGACAGCAAAAGAATTTTAAGATATTGTAAAAGAGTCTTGTAAAGGACTACAGCTTACATTCTGTGAGTTCTTAAATTATGAATCCATCACTAAATATTTATTGAGTCATTCCTCCCATGGGAGGGAAGCTTTATGAATGCTTCTGCTTTAAATGTAGAAAGCCATACAGTTAGCCACTCCTTGCCTAACAATGAGAGAGTGCCAAATAATCTAAGAAATAGTAACTGAGTTTGTGTGTTTTACTTTTTTTTTTAAACTGGAAGATAATTGCTTTACAGTAGTAACTTCTTTTGAAAAGCTTTTTCTTAGTAGAAACCTAAGGTCATAACACAGTAAAGTGAACTGAATTCTAAAGAAGGACAAGTTCTTCTGAGACACATAGGGAATATGCAGTTTCACCTTTAGAAGGAGTAAGCAGAGATGGCTCCACAGAAGTGGATAAGAAGAAAGCAGTGAAAATAATGAAATTTTAAGGGCCAAGTGTGGGTAAGTGTATCTGTTTATAGTACCTGAGAGCTCCAAACACATATTTTGCTCAGCTTTACTTCAAAGGCCCCACTGAGCACTGTTGAGAAATGCTAGAGGCAGAACTGGAGATGGGTGAGATCCTGCTCAGTGGCTCCCACACACAGAAAGTGACTGTCTCTCATTGGGTAGAGGCATCTTCCCAGGATCTTCATCTCATAAGAAGTAAAAGCCTTCTGGGAAAGGAGTAGGAAACTCTGTTGTCTGAGGGCCATTATGGAAGGAGGGATTCTCTGCATCTTAGGGAGGGCTAGTAAACCCTACTTCTTGCACCAGAATCAAACCAGAATCTATTGTTTCCAGTAAAGGCCTGCTTCTGAAGGAGAGGCAAGAACACCTCTTGCATCAATAATTACTGCAACAGTACAAGACAGATTGCTTCCAGTGCTAAGGGAAGGAGTTAGACTCTTTCAGAGATACAAGGGTGACTTTGATCGCCTTGACAATCAAGAGGCAAGGTCACTGAGGAAGCTCCACCTCCAAGGACTTGCCTCAGATTAAAACTAAAACTCCTCGAGAACATAGGCAAAACACTCTCTGACATACATCACAGCAGGATCCTCTATGATCCACCTCCCCGTATACTGGAAATAAAAGCAAAAATAAACAAATGGGATCTAATCAAAATTAAAAGCTTCTGCACAACAAAGGAAACTATAAGTAAGGTAAAAAGACAGCCTTCTGAATGGGAGAAAATAATAGCGAATGAAACAACTGACAAACAACTAATCTCAAAGATTTACAAGCAACTCATATAGCTCAACTCCAGAAAAATAAACGACCCAATCAAAAAATGGGCCAAAGAACTAAAAAGGCATTTCTCCAAAGAAGACAAATGGATGGCTAACAAACACATGAAAAGATGCTCAACATCACTCATTATCAGAGAAATGCAAATCAAGACCACAATGAGGTATCACTTCACACCAATCAGAATGGCTGCGATCCAAAAATCTACAAACAATAAATGCTGGAGAGGATGTGGAGAAAAGGGAACCCTCTTACACTGTTGGTGGGAATGCAAACTAGTACAGCCATTATGGAAAACAGTGTGGAGATTCCTTAAAAAACTGCAAATAGAACTGCCTTATAAGCCAGCAATCCCACTGCTGGGCATACACATCGAGGAAACCAGAATTGAAAGAGACACATGTACCCCAATGTTCATTGCAGCATTGTTTATAATTGCCAGGACATGGAAACAGCCTAGATGTCCATCAGCAGATGAATGGATAAGAAAGCAGTGGTACCTATACACAATGGAGTTTTACTCAGCCCTTAAAAAGAATAAATTTGACTCAGTTGTAATGAGATTGGATGAAACTGGAGCCGATTATACAGAGTGAAGTAAGCCAGAAAGAAAGACACCAATACAGTATACTGACACATATATATGAAATGTAGAAAGATAGTAATGATGACCCTGTAGGTGAGACAACAAAAGAGACACAGAGGTATAGAACAGACTTTTGGCCTCTGAGGGAGAGGGAGAGGGAGAGGGTGGGATGATTTGGAAGAATGGCACTGAAACATGTATACTATCATGTAAGAAATGAAGTGCCAGTCTATGTTCAATGCAGGACACAGGGAGCTTGGGGCTGGTGTACAGGATGATCCAGGGAGATGGTGTGGGGTGGGAGGTGGGAGGGGACTTCGGCATTGGGAGATCGTGTGCACCTGTGGCTGATTCATGTCAATGTATGGCAAAACCATTATAGTACTGTAAAATAGAATAAAGTTTTAAATTAATAGTAAAGAAAAAAAAAAACTAGAACAGAAAACAGTTAGGCCTACCCAGCTGCTATGGTGAGTCTAGCCCAGACTGCTGCTAAGTCGCTTCAGTCGTGTCCGACTCTGTGCGACCCCATAGACGGCAGGCCACCAGCTCCCTGTCCCTGAGATTCTCCAGGCAAGAATGCTGGAGTGGGTTGCCATTTCCTTCTCCAGTGCATGAAAGTGAAAAGTGAAAGTGAAGTCACTCAGTCATGTCCGACTCTTCGCGAACCCCTGGACTGCAGCCCACCAGGCTCCTCCGTCCATGGGATTTTCCAGGCAAGGGTAGCCATTAACAATTCTCTTCATGGGGGAGGAGTGAGAGGTATGAAAGACTGGCAAACTATGGCCTTTTGGCCAGTTGTACCAAGCAGCCCATTTTTGCAAGGCCTGTGAGCTAAGAGTGGATTGCACATTTTTAAAGGTTTATAAATTAAAATCAACAAAGAATATGAGACAGAGATCATATGTAGCCTAAAGAGCCAAACTGTTTACTGTCTTTACAGCAAAAGTTGTCAACCCTTAGATAAGAACATGGAAAGAGACTTCTGTTGCCCGATTTTGCAAAAATTTCCAAATATGAATATGGAGCAGGAACACTTCTGTGGCACATCAGTAAGTACTATAAGTAGGGAAACCACTGGAGGAATTTGATGCTTATGATGCATACGAGCGTAATGATAGGACACAAAAATCTATGCCTTGCATACCAGCTCACCTGGCTCAGCTACTCCCTAGACTGACACCTTCATATTAACAGTCTGGCAGAAGAAGAGGCACATCCATTCCCAGGTTTAAAAAGGATTTACTTCAGCATCTTTTTCTCTTCTAGATACAATTTCCATATTTCAATTAAAAAATACAGTATAAGGCCAGGTCACAAGCTATAATTTTGATAAAAAACTATTCATTTTTGGAAAGTATTTTTAAGATGAGATTAACATTTAAATCAGTAGACTTTGGATATAGATTGTATTCCATAATGTATATAGTCCTTATCTAATCAGTTAAAGGCATTAAAAACATAACAGACTGATACCCCTCTTCCCAAGAGGAAAGGGAATTCATCCAAATGCATTAGTTTGCTTTTATCTTTATTAAATTCTATTATTTCCTTTTCTAAGTTGTATTTCCTAAATTCAGTTCCTAACTTCTTAATTTGATTTAATTTGTTTTGATTCTGTCTTGTGTACTTATAAATTTTTTCTGTAAGTACTGTGTATCTCATAGTTGTGACATGTTTTCATTGCTTCTAATTTCTAGATATTCTGCAATTTTATTTTTTATTTGACTCTAATGATATAACAAAGTTATGAAATATCAAGCTTGTTGGATTTCTTTTGTGTATTTTATCTGCTGCTGCTGCTAAGTTGCTTCAGTTGTGTCTGACTCTGTGCAACCCCATAGATAGCAGCCCACCAGGCTCCTCCATCCTGTTTGTATCTAGTTTTTGTTATTGTTAGATTTTTTTTTAACCATTGTCCAATAAAACTAGACAGAGTAGACATTAAAAGTTGGCATTAACTTCTAAAAATTTGATGAGGTTTATTTATGATCTAATAAATGGTCATTTTTGTGTAGCATGAGCCCTAGAAAATCAGTTTTATTCTTGTTTTTAGAGGATAGATTTTGATGCATATTTTTATCCCCAAACATTTGTTTTTTAATGTAGACAAAAAAGCAAATGCATTTATTATTCTCCCAGCATTTTCATCATACTTAGAACTTTCAATCATTGCTAGGCTTGTTGTGTGTTCCTCTATATTTTAAGATTTATAGAGTTGCACTTTCTTTTGTAATTATAGCTGGTATTTGGCTTCAGTTCTTTTGTACTAGGGCTTTATTTTTTCTGAGCTCTTTATTTTGATTTATCTCTTAATTATTTAGATTTTGTGAATAGTAATTCTTCTTGTGAAACATCCACAAATTCCATATTTCCTGAATCTTGATGTGTCTCTTGCCTTTATACATGAAGAAAAAGAATTTGGTTCATTTTAAGACTACTGGGTCACACTATTTTTTTCTTATAACATTTTGTAGATGACTTTTTTTTAACAATATTCTGCCCTTAAGTATTGCTTTGGAGAAGTCTTAGATCACTCAGATTTTTCTTTTTTAATTCCACTCTCCCTGTTTTCAGTTCAGTTCAGTCATGTCTGACTCTTTGAGACTCCATGGACTATAGCATGCCAGGCTTCCCTGTCCGTCACCAATTCCCAGAGCTTACTCAAACTCATGTCAATTGAGTTGGTGATGCCATCTAACCATCTCATCCTCTGTCTCTCTGTTTTAGGACCTTAAAACAAATTTATTTGATGTTCAAAGGAGTTATTGTCATCCTTGACATCTGGTAACTTTATCAAGATTGTATTCAGTGTTGACTATTCTGACTAGATTTTTCTGGGACACAGTGTTCATTTCCTTCTGTTATATCTTAGCATACTTTTACATCTCATTTAGTCATTTGGCTCTACTTTGTTTTCTATTTCTATCACTCCTTCTAATCACCTTTATCTTTATGTTTTAAAACTTGTTATTCTGACACTTATTCTTTATGTCCTTGATTTTATTTCTCAGTATCTGTTTATCATGAGCACTTCTAATCGTGAGAAGCCAAGAAATTATTAGGGTATTATTGAGACACGGAATGTGTTTTCAATCCTGTTCTTTACTACACCCTATTTTCTTTGGACTAAATTGATATTGCAAGTGCCTCCATGTGCTCTTTCCTCAAAATCAGTGCTGTGAAGTCATGTGATGAGTCCCTGGGCATATATTAGGTTTTCAATAGGTTGGCCATAATTGGGAATGGCTGATTTCACATGATATGAGTTTAATGATTTCTATGATCTTAAATGACTTAAGACTTCTCCCTTTGCAATAGCATTAGGAAGTGAAAGAAAGAATAAGTTTGAACAATGCTTAGGAAATTAAATCAAAGTACATTAAGATTCATAATAAGCAAAAAGTACCCAGAGACTTTCTTAACTATTTGCTACAATACTATATAGGCAGTGGGTACTTAGCATGTCAGATTCACTTAGATAAAATTCTAAGATGGAAGGCTTGATTCTCAAAATGCTACAAAAACATTGTAGCTGAAAGTGTTGACATAAGTTTTTTATTAAAAAATGTGTGAATAAGTACAGTATCAGTAATAAGTCAATGATTTTACAAATTTATGATATGAGGAGAAATCATTCCTGTTTATTTTTGGATTTTCAA
>SJYC01130980.1:0-29893 GCA_006408675.1 Madoqua kirkii | reverse complement strand
GTCCATCAACAATACTTAGAAACAAAAACAACTGAAGTGTTTTCAGTTCTAATCAGTTTCTTACCTCAGTTATAGTAGAATAAGAAGATTGTATTAGACAAGCTGAAATTTAATGAGGTGTATCAAAACTTGTAAAAAGTTAAACAGCATTAATAGGAAGGAGGAAATCAAGAAAAGAGGAGAATTAAAAAAACAAATGTAATGTGTCCACTGGATTATAAAATGGGCCAATAAAACTTCTCCATACTGGTTGGCATGTGGTCCACATTTATCTTATGTAAGATGACAGAAAAATCTTTCCTTCCTTTGATCACCTGCTGTGTTATTCTGCTCAGGCTGCCAGAGCAAAATAGCATAGACTGGGTGGCTTAAAATAACAAATTTATTTCTCACAATTCCAGTGGCTGAGAAGTCCAAGATCAAGGTGCTGGCAAGGTAAGGTTTCATTTTGAGGATTCTTTTGGTTTGTAAATTGTCTTCATCTTGCTGTGTGTTCACAAGAATTCTCTCTGCATGTGTGGGGAGAGAAAGAGAAAGCTTTCTGGGGTCTTCTCCCTGAGGACCTCACCATGATAATGTCAACAAATCCCTAAAGGTCCCATTTCCAAATACCATCACATTGAAGGGTAGGGCTTCAACATATACATTTTGGGGGGACACAAACATACATAAAACTTTATCAGTAAACTTGTGATTATTATTTTATTTGAAACTGTGGCCTCATCCCAGATAAACAGGAATTATAGAGAGAGGTTTTCAGCTGAGATTTTGATGTACCAGGAGTTCTGATCAATGAAGGACAGGCCTACAGGCTCAGTGTATAGAAAGAAGTTCAGCAGGATATTGTGGAGATGCCAAGATAACAAGCCAGGCAGGCCATCCAGCTGAATCATCCATTTGAATGGCATGGGCTGAGAAACAGCACCCAGGCAGGAGAGAAGCTAGAAGGACCAAACTACTAAGAATGAAAGTATCCAAAAGGAGGATGGTAGCAGGAGCCTGTGGAAAATCTCAGAATCTCAGGAACAAAATCATGGTCATTTTTCTGTCAATGAAGATGATAATGTGAGGGCCTATCTCACTGAGACCTGTAGTTGGCTTGCCCTTTGGATTTTACTACATGGAAAGAATGTTTTAGCTTACATGTTAATCTGCATGGTAGTACTAAGTTTTATTTTGTATATATATATATATATAAATTGACCTTGCACTCCATACACTTGCATCTTGTTTACTTTAAAAAAAAAAGTAAGTTTTTCTCCCTGAATATGAACAACTCGTGGCAAAACTATTAGAAGTTAAGTTTTTAACAGCAAAGTTAAGGGACAGAGCAAGTAACATGAAGTTCACAATATGAAAAATTCCTCTTGGCCTGACTTCTCCTTCTCCAAGATGTCATCTTGTATTAGTATTAGTTTGCAAAATGCATCCTCCAAATCTCAGTCACATTGGGCAAACAAATATTCTTTCAATTATAGTCTAAATCTAAGTAATCTTATTTGGGAGAGAGAGCTCTGTTCCACTGTGTCACTGAGGGACTGAGGCTCGCTCCTGTCACATAGTGGCCATCTTCCAGAGCCTCAGAGCTTTGCCTATTTTCTGCAATGACACAAGTTAAGTGAATTATGCAAAAAAGTACATTAATATCAGGTCGGGACACAGCATATATTATTTCCACCCATGTTCCACTGGAACTCAATTTATGAATTATTCACAAGGTCCCATAAAACTGCAAGGGTGGCTGGGAAGTGGAGTCTAAATGTGTGTCTGGATGGCAAAGTTATCAGGGAATGGTGAACACATGTCTTATCCTTGTTATATCTCTTTATCTCATTTCTCTCTATGGCCTCTTCTCCATTGATGAAACAGTTGTGGAAAAGCAGACTGAAAACCACAGACATCGCAAAACTTATTTGTAAGTTGTAAGAAGTATCTCATAATTTCTAAAATGTGAATTAATTAGAATCTGGACAGTGTAGTATTTGTGTGTACAAAGTCAATTTCACATGGTCTGGGGCTTCTTGAAGACACCATATGTTCCAGAAACAATAAGTCTGTGTTAAATTAATTGAGAGAATTGTTGCCAGTAAATTTAAAACAAATTCTTGAATATCCTTAGTATTAGTAGATTTGTTATGACTTCAGAAGTTTGGTTACAGATCTTCATGGTTGTTTATTTGTTTATTGTATGAGTATTAAGTTTTCTTATAAGTCCATATTTTATAGATGGGAAACATTTATGAACTTGCTTTAAGAAAGAACTGACAGTGGCCTTTGGAAAAAAGCCTTAGTGCTATTAACCTTTAATAATACAACAGGGAGGAGTCTTTCAAACAAATTCTCAATGTGAAAAGTTGGCCATAATAATAACTAGTATAAAATGCCTTTACTTTTTATCAGAAGGAAAAAAAGTCTCTTTGCTTAGTTAATTCTAGAACTGAATTTTTCAATATGGTGTCCATTTGCTACACATGGCTTTTAAAATGAAAATTATTTAAAATTAAACAAAAAAAATTTAGTTTTTCAGTCACTCTAGCCACATGTCAAATGCTCAATAACCACATGTAGCTGTGGCTACCATATTGGACAGAATAGACACAGAGCCTCTCATCAACTTTGCTAGATGGATAGCAGTGGTCTTGAGACATACTCTGCCAACTTATATAGGCTGTGAGAGGAAATGCAGAGAACTCAGATCACGGTGAATGTTCAAAGCAGCCTGTTACCTATTTCATTTTTTTTTATATTCATTAACAAATCAATTTGTTTGTACATTTAAAAAAAGCTTATTTATTGAGAGTTTGCTTTGATGACTAGAGAAGGATGGCTAGCTCATTGGGGACTTCTTTTTGCTCCTTGTACTAGTGTAAAGACTGTTAAATCTATTCAAAAGAAAGCCATCCTCTTTGGTAAAAATGGGCATAATAAATTAAGTACATAGCAATCTGACCTGTAATATTTAAAATCACAAAATATGTTGGGGTCTGCTTTTTATATAAAAGTCAATCAGAATGACCACTAAAGCTTTTTCTCCCCTATCTCTGCCCTACTTCTGTCCATCTACCTTTTCATAACCTTTTTTTTTTTTTGATTCCTGAAACATTCCAGTTAGTTTTTTTTTTTTTTTACAAGCTAACAAGTTTGATGTGGCCCTATGTCTTATTCCCTTCCAGGCTTGCAGCTGTTTTGGCAACAGAAGAAAAAAAATCCCCATAACAAATCAAATAAAAGCCCTTTCTGTGAAGAGGAATTGAAAACAGCAGGCCTCAAAGAGGCCTGCACATGAGCTGCCTTGTTCTGGCTTTCAACACAACTCAAATCAGAAACACATTACCATAATCTGAAACAGCCCACTGCTAACACAAGACAGATGGCGGGTAATAACCCATGCATCATTAATAAATAAATTCCAGCATTAAAGGCTTTACAAAGTATGACAACATTATCTGGGCACAATTACTGCCCCTCTCCCACCCCCAACATCATTTCAGTGTGTTATGGGCTATGTTAGGCATTTTTTTTTTTTTTTCTTTTTCCTCCCTCCAACTCCACGGGTCTGAAGGAAGTTTAAATACAGCACAAGTTTTATCCAGATGAAAGCTATCTCAGTGTACAGGACAGGTCTGAAACTCCATAAGGGAAAAATAAAATAGCTGCCAAAGTGTAATAGCTCCCATGTTCTGCTGTTGGATCAGCTCTTGGCAATTTACTGCACTGCCCTCCACGGCTGGCCTCACCTGCTCTGGTACGCCTCTGTGCCTGCGTAGCACTACGCACTTCTAGCAAAAATCTTGGCATCAGGTTTGCCACAAAGCTGAAAGATATATGTGTGATCTCTCAGCTTTCCTTTTGCAAACGATACCATCTGTCTCTTCTCCCCCCAGCTCCCCCCAACAACAGGCAAAGAGAAAACAATCTTTGATTAGACTGAAAAAGCTGAAACAGAGGTAGGAGAGAGAAAGGGAATTTTAACTCTATAAATAATATTGGAAATTAGAAAAAAAATGCCATTCATCTGATGCCCAAAGATAGCAATTGCTTGACTTTGTTCTGTAGGATAATGTTATCTCAACGTGAGGTGAGAGGTATAGGAAATTTGCAGAGCCTCTCGGGTGATCATCTCTGGGATTCCCCAGGGCTCCACAGCATTTCTACAAAGCCTAGACTCCAGTTTCCTATGCATACCATTCTGAGCCAAAAAGCAAGCACGGTGCTAGGCATAAATTCTGGAAAAATATAGGCTTTGGGAGACCAATATCAAGTTTGATTCCCCCGTATGAAATTAAGTATTCCTCCTCAACCATTGGCAGTAGAAACGTTTTTGTCAACCATATCAATATTATGTCTTTAATGAAAGAGAAAAAATATTTGATGTTACTTTACTCATTGAGTGAAGAGCTAGGGACAGAAAGTATAATTGCATTTTAAATTGGCTAATCTCAGATGACTAGAAGGCCAAGTGAAAATGTCTCCACAGCATCATCCAATACCCCAGCTGGCCAGTCGCACAGACAAGACTTACAATCGCTGAGCATGCAGTTGCTTCTGCTCTGGGGCCACTTGTGGGTGGGTGGAGTGGGAGGAAAGAGGAATCTCTCCTTGCAAAAGTGTCCCCTTTCTTTTTTTCAGCTCACGGTGAGCTTTCCATCCACTCAGATGACTGCATGTGAAGGCTGCAAAGTCTGCAAGACTTTCCTGATTATCTAAATCCTTTGCCCCATCTCCTCTTTCCCAAACTTAAATCAATATTTTTATGTGTACATGTGTATCTACTTTCTCTTAATTGACTGTGTGTTAATCTTATTTCCTCCATTAAATTGTGAAATTCCTGAGGGTAAAAACCATGTCTAATCTAGTCAGTACATTTCCCTTAGCACCCTGGTCAGAATGCTGCGCTCAAGCTAAATGAAATCACGGCTCAGAGAGAAACACCAGGGCCCCCGGCACTGCAGGCTCAAAGGAGTCCATGAGTTCCAGGTGAGTCTGTTCCAAGACGGCTTTTCTTTGAGCTCCCTTCAGCCTTCTCTGGGAACAGCTGCTGAGGGATGGTCAGGAGGAGGTAAGTTAAACTTTAATTGGTTCCTGAGGTATGCAGTTTCCTTCATGATGCACACGTGATGGAGGGAATTTTAAATAGACTCTGACATGAATCAGTAGAGAGAGAATGGAGAAAAAAAAATCATATTGATCAAAAGATTTTTTTAAATGGCATCTTATATAGAAGTAAGGATTAGTTCTCTCAAAATGTTGGTCTGTTTCCAAATCTATAATTCCTGATATCATATTTGATTGTCTCTTTCTTCTATCTTGTGGTAATTCCTAAGCAGAATGATTTACTAAACTATCGTTTCATCATCATTGTCTAGGTGAAATAAGTAATCAATAAGCTTCTATTTACTAATTTTAAAACTACAGACTATGGTTTGAAGTTGGTTAAATAGTTTAACCTCTGTTCTATGGAGTTTGAAATCTAAAAATAAATCTTATGCCTGAAAATACACTAACTGAAAAAACAATATAAAATTGCACATTTACTGTATAGTTTGGATTACTCTTTTTTATTTTTAGATGTAGCAAATAACAAAAAGCATCATGACATTTATGGAGGAAGAATTATTTTTTATACAGTCAAGAAAGTCTTTTTGTAGGAAATTGATTTGTTCATTAATTAATGAATATTTATGTGAACCCGAGGCACTGCTTGGGGTTCAGCAGTGAACAGATTTTAAAGAGATAGGGCAGAAGAAATCAATTAGAGCAGTGGGCTGGCTGGACAAAAAGGGCAGATTTACTTAGATGAATCAGATGAGGAAGCAGAGGATAAATACTCTTGAGAGACCAGATAGAAGAAGCAAGAGCACAGGATGGCCTACAAACCTGAACTCAGATTTCAGCCATCTCAGTTGGCCCTGCAGCTTGTCAGCTGTGGAGCTGGCTATAGGCTTGCTAGTCTGGGCTTAACTTGGAATGACTCAGGTCTTTTCAGAGTGGTCCCTCACACTCTAACAGTCTACTCTGGAGTTTGTTTTCATGGGGGTGGCAGAGTTCCAGGAGACTGAGTGGAAATGTGAAAGACCTCTTGGGGCCTAGGCTTGGAACTGATATTCTCTGACTTTCAAGGCAAACTATTGGTCCAAGGATGTCACGTGGCCAGCCAAGAATTAAGGAGCAGGGGAGTAGATTCCACTTCTTGATGGAACTGGCTTCTATCAAGTGATATTTCCAAAGGTGTGGATGTGAAAGAAGTAGAGAATCATTTATTTGAAAATCATTTTCATTACGATTTATTATAGGACACTCAATATAGTTCCCTGGGCTATACATAAAACCTTGTTTATCCATTCTGTATTACTTTGCATATGCTAATTTAAAATTCCCAGCCTGTCCCTCCCCATGGCAACCACAGGTCTGTTCTCTGTGTCTGTGAGTCTGTTTCCATTTCATAGATAAGTTCATCTGTGTCATACTTTAGATTCCACATATAAATGATAGCATATGATATTTGTCTTTCTGTTTCTGACTTATTTCACTTAGTATGATCTATATATCCATCCATGTTGCAGCAAGTGGCATTATTTTATCCTTTCTTATGGCTGAGTAGTATTCTGTTGTATTATCTGTATGTACCATATTTCCTTCATCCATTCATCTGTCAACGGAATTTAGGTTGTTTCTATGTCTTGACCATTGTAAATAGTGCTTGCTATGAACACTGGGGTATACGTTATCTTTTTGAATTATAGTTTGGCCCAGACATATGCCCAGCAATGGCATTGCTGGATTATACAGCAGCACTATCAGAATAATTTTTACAACTAGTTTATCTTATTGTTAACTAATATTTTTTGGTTATAACAATACCTTTGATCTCTCTTTGAAAGAAAATTAATACTCAAAATATTTCATATTGGGATATTTTTCTTATCAGAATATATTTGTCAGAGAGTGCTTGTCATCTTGCAGGCTAATAGCTAGATTTTTGGAGATTAACAGCAGCAATATTCTTGCCAATCTTTATAGATATAAAGTGGTAGAAGGTGAAGAATAAGCATTTGTGCTCCTTTCTATCTACTTATATGCTCACCTCTTTGTCTAGTTTTGCTCCCCAGCCGGTAAAGGAGAAGCTGTCAGATAGTGTGTGCGCTGCAAATCTACCTGGTGGTCATAGGGAAGTGTCTCAGAGACCCTGAGTGTAGGTCCCATTCTCTTTTCCCCTGTTCACGACATCCTGGATAAATAGATCCCATGGGCCAAGGTCATCAAGGGCCATCAAGGTCTCATTTTAGTTCTACTAAAACTGAGTCATAGATTATACCAGACCTTGCTCTGAAACCTGACTCTTTTCTCAGGATTAAGATTCGAGAAGTGGAAAATATGGTGGTCTATAAGGATAAAACAAAGCTCCCCAGTCAAAGAGTTGGACACGACTGAGCAACTGAATTGAACTGAATTGAAGTCTCTGCTATAAACCAACTCTTACCAAATAGCCCAACACAATAATCATTTTCCTTGCCCAGGTGGTGCCTTACTTCTCCCTCAAGTAATGTCTGTGTGAGTAACTCTCTCAGGAATATACTAAAGCCACCAGAATCTCATCATAATTCCTAACAGTCTCCCTAATACAGTCTTTAGGCCTTTAAGCTTATCCAAAGTGATGTAAATAAGGCTGTTAACTGAACGTAGCAGAAATGGTTAAGTGACAAACAAAATGGAAGACAGTGTACAATGAGAAAATGTTCCCATCTGTGTGGCAACTTACTGATTTCAGTGTGGCAACTTTGGCCAGAATTTTTCATTTCATTTTGCATGGTTTCATGTTTTCTTACATGTCTTTTGAAGCTTCCTGAGCTTAAAAATATGGGGGCTAAAATGAAGAAAAATAGGTTTCCATGAATTTTCCCTCATTCTAGCCCAAAACTCTTAAGCCTGCATCAACCCTATTTGGTGATGTCTCCCAAGATGGCATCACAGAGGCATCCTCTGATATCTCAGTGATGTGGCTTGGGAAATGAGAATATTCTAAGCAAAACTCTATCAATTTCCAGTATCAGTAGTTTCATAATAAAGATAACATGGATCCCTTGTAATTACTAGATGAGTCATTTCTCAAGTTACCTTCATTTGTGATTTTTATTCCTTGTAGGGAAACAGAAGAAAAAAGAAAAAAGGACAAACATTTAAGATTGTAGCTACCAGTAAAGGGTAATGACTGATTGACCTTACTTTTAAAAATCAGGAACTCAAACTGAGCTACCACAACATGAGGAATATTGTGTCCAACTCTTTGCAACCCCATGGACTTATACAGTCCACGGAATTCTCCAGGCCAGAATACTGGAGTGGGTGTCCTTTCCCTTCTCCAAGGGATCTTCCCAACTCAGGGATTAAACCCAGGTCTCACACATTGCAGGCAAATTCTTTACTAGCTGAGCTACAAAGAAAGTGCAAGAATACTGGAGTAGGTAGCCTATCCCTTCTCCAGTGGATCTTCCCAGTGCAGGAATTGAACCAGGGTCTCTGGCATTACAAGCAGATTCTTAACCAACTGAGCTATGAAGGAAGCCCATAAACAACAATAGGTGAGTGAAAAGGAAAACTGATAACAATTACATAGCATTCTGTCATATTTAGGCATGCTCACTGAGATAGGATTAAAGTTATAGCCTAAACAAGTAAGAATGAGGGCGCCTAAGCTATTAAGAGTTTTATTTTCTGTCATCAGAACATTAGTTTTTAAAGATATAAATAAGACACAAAACCAGCTTATAGAGTAAAACTTTTAGAAGATGCACTGAAATTTTTTAGATGCTTAGAATAGTACCTGACATTGTATGAAGGCTTAAAAATTATTCACTGTAAGAAAACAGGGGGCAAAAGATAAAAACATTTGAAGATTTTAGGCTACCAATATAGAATGGTGGCCTGTTAAAAACTGTTAGCTGTAAGAAGAATACCATCTGTCTGCTTTCCCTCCCTATTTTTCAGATGCCTTACTGTCATACAAAAGTTGGAAGAAAGAGGTTCATTCCCAAAGTTGGCTAACCATACACAGACATAGTGATCTGGACACTTCAGAGTCAGCAAAAACACCTCAAAGTTAGGTTTAGTGAAGAGACAGTACAGAGGAGGAGAAGGAAAAGACATCCTTTGTAAACCACATTGCAGAATTTGGCATCTACAACTGATCATCTTACTGAATTGTATGCAATGTAGACAGAGGAGGTTTAACAAAGGAAAAGGTGTTGTGGACACAAAATAGAAATAAATGCAACACACTCATGTTGCGGAGAGATGAGCTTTCCTTGTCCTTTAACAATGAACAGCTGATGAGGTTCAAGGAAATTTAACAGTTGTACCTAATTCCTATTCTACACTATCTTTCCTTAATGGATTTAGCAGGGACTGGAAAGAAGTACACTATAATTTCAATTCTCACTGTTATTTTGGAAACTAATCAGGGGAAAGAGGGCCAAAACTTTTAAGATTTAAAAAGAAAAAAAGAAAGAAATGCGTCTAAACTGAATCCTAAAGACAGATGTTTTGATTGGCAACCAGGTAAGCAAGGGAAAAAAAAATAATGGAAGAAATATTCACAGGTGGCAGTTTTGAGTTTCCCAAAGTTTTATTTAAGAAAACTTTTACCTTGGTGCTTTCCTTTTATAATCTAAAGTATTTTCATGATTATTACACTTTATAAATGATAATTATTATCATCTTTCAATTATTACAATTTATAGATGACTGCACACCTTGCTTGTGACTTATAGATATTAATGGCATTAAAGGGTTGATTGGATGGAACAGTGTACCATAATCTATATCAGCCACATAATGCCCCATAATAATGAAATTCAAATGAAAAGCTTGTTTGCCATGTAAACACCCAGCTACTTACCTCCCTACCTGCCGAATAACAACAATGTGCCAAAGTTCAGACACCTCACTAACTCCAAGTTTTATGCGAAGTGAAGTGAAGTCACTCAGTTGTGTCTGACTCTTTATGACCCCGTGGACTGTAGCCCACCAGGCTCCTCCATCCATGGGATTCTCCAGGCAAGAATACTGGAGTGGGTTGCCATTTCCTTCTCCAGGGGATCTCCCTGACCCAGGGATTAAACCGAGGTCTCCCACATGGCAGGCAGATGCTTTAACCTCTGAGCCACCAGGGAAGCCCCAAGTTTTATATTCCCATCTAACTGTCCCTCTGACACCCCAGACAACATATCCCCAAATAACGTTCATCACCTTTCTCCAGGGTCTCAAATACACCTCTTCTTGACTTTGTTCTTGTTGTAATTGGCTTTTTCATTCTCCTGATTACCCAGGGCATCTATTTCTTTTCTCTTTGACTTTCCTCTTCCCACAACACATGTCATTGCCAAATCTTTGAAACTTTACATTTGTAACCTTTAGCTTTCTTCCCCTTCTGTGTTTACTCCAAACTCTTAGGTCAAAGTTAGGTGAGTGCTAACCTGCTCTACTGAAATAGTCTAATAACAAGTTTTCCTATCACCATATTTCCCCCTACTATAATCTACTATATGTGTCACCGTCAGGCTGATTTATCATTCCCTTATTCAAAAAACTTAATGATTTCCCTTGGGGACAACATGGCACCAATTTGGGGCCAGACAGCACACCTAAAGTTCTGTCTCTGCCACTTTTTAGGAATGTTCTCTCAGGCAAATAATTCTTTTTATCCTACCTTTAAAATGGGGATAATTATTATTATAAACCAGCTATGTATCAGCCACTGTGTATGAATGCGTTTATCTATATTGTCTCAAATTTGTCAACTCCCTGGCATGATAAATATTGTCATTACCATTTTAAGAATGGAAAGACTGGGGCTTGGAGGCAAGTGAATTGTCTATCATTCAGAGACTAGGTGTTTCAGCTGTCTTTGGGTGAGTCAAATGCTCAATATATAAAAAATGTTTCAGTGATTGCTACAAATGGGAATATATCAGGGTCATACTCAGGGCTTACTGATTTGGGGCCCATGTCATAAATTACAGGTTTTAAGGTATCAATGGTTCTGCAAGATACTTTCTACAATTGAATAAGCTTCCAACCAATTTCCCAAACTATTTCTTGGCCAGAGCTTCACCATCTGGACATTATTATCAGATTGATGAATTAGTGTGAGAAAGTGTCTCTTTTATTTCCTCACCTTTCCACAGGCAGCTTGAGGCCTCAGCTGAAGAAGAAAAGGACCATAAGCAGAATCTATAAATGATGAAAGCAAACTGTCAACTAGAATATATTCATAAATCCTCTCAGCCTAATGCATGGTAATGATACAATAAATAACACTGATTAAATCAATCAATGGATTTTATAATTCATCCTACTTCTATGCCAAGGCTCCAAGAATTTCAATTCTTAAACAATGTATCATCATTTAATTACATTAATTTAATGTAATTAAATTATCTTAGTTGTTGGATATTTTTTGTATTCCTTTTCAGTTCAGTTCAGTTCAGTTGCTCGGTTGTGTCCAACTCTGCGACCTCATGAACTGCAGCACGCCAGGCCTCCCTGTCCATCACCATCTCCCGGAGTTCACTCAGACTCATGATCATCGAGTCCGTGATGCCATCCAGCCATCTCATCCTCTGTCGTCCCCTTCTCCTCCTGCCCCTAATCCCTCCCAGCATCAGAGTCTTTTCCAGTGAGTCAACTCTTCACATGAGGTGGCCAAAGTACTGGAGTTTCAGTTTTAGCATCATTCCTTCCAAAGAAATCCCAGGGCTGATCTCCTTCAGAATGGACTGGTTGGATCTCCTTGCAGTCCAAAGGACTCTCAAGAGTCTTCTCCAACACCACAGTTCAAAATCAAGTCTTCGGTGCTCAGCATTCTTCACAGTCCAACTCTCACATCCATACATGACCACAGGAAAAACCATAGCCTTGACTAGACAGAACTTAGTCAGCAAAGTAATGTCTCTGCTTTTGAATATGCTATCTAGGTTGGTCATAACTTTTCTTCCAAGGAGTAAGCGTCTTTTAATTTCATGGCTACAGTATTGATTTTTCTACTTTTATTTTACTATCATTATAGCACTAATATATTTAGGATAATTAACTTTCTTAAAATGTTTCATCAAGGATAGAAGGGGAAGAGGGGGTAGAATGAGAAAGAGAGATGGAGAGTGACTCAGTCGGTCAATATTATAGACCACTATTCAATAGACATATAAGTCACATATATATCTATTTTTCCCCACGGTGTTTAAAGATTTTTATTTTATACTAGAATCTAGTTGATTTCAAATGTTGTATTAGTATCAGGTGTAAAGCAAAAGTGGTCCAATTATATACATACATATTCATTCTTTTTCAGATTATTTTCAAACATAGGTTGTTACAGAATGTTGAGTAGTGTTTCCTGTGCTATACAGTAGGTCCTTGTTGGTTATTTTATATATAGTAGTGTGTGTATGTTAACCCCAATCTTCTAATTTATCACTTTCTCCAATGTTTTCCCTTTTGTAACCATAAGTTTGTCTTCTGTGTCTGTTGTGCTTCTGTTTTATAAATAAGTTCATTTGTATCATTTGTTTTGATTCCACATATAAGTGATATCCTATGATATTTGTCTTTCTTTTTCTTACTTCAATCTCTATGTCCATCCATGTTGCTGCAAATGGCATTATTTCATTTATTTATTTATTCTTATGTTTTTAATATAAATTTATTTATTTTAATTGGAGGCTAATTACTTTACAATATTGTATTGGTTTTCCCATACATTAGCATGAATCTGCCACAGGTATACACGTGTTCCCCATCCTGAACCCCCCTCCTACCTAATAATGGCTGAGTAATACTACATTATGTGTGTATGTATATATATATACACACCACATTTTCTTTATCCATTCAGCTGTCAATGGACAACTAGGTTGCTTCCATGTCTTGGCTATTCTAAACAGTGCTGCAGTGAACACTAGGGTGTATGTATCTTTTAAGTTACGATTTTCTCTGAATATATGCCCAGGACTGGAATAGCGAGGTCATATGGTAGCACTGTTTTTAGTTTTAAAGGAAACTCCATGCTGTTCCCATGATGGCTACACTAATTTACATTCCCACTAACAGTGTAGGGGGGTCCATTTTTCTCCACACTCTCCCATGCATTTATTGTTTTTAGATTTTTGTGTTGGCCTTTCTGACTGGTATGAAGTAATACCTCACTGTAGTTTTGATTTGCATTTCTCTAATATGAAGAGCAAAGGAGAAAAGGAAAGATATAGGCATCTGAATGCAGAGTTCCAAAGAAGAGCAAGAAGAGATAAGAAAGCCTTCTTCAGCGATCAATGCAAAGAAATAGAGGAAAAGAACAGAATGAGAAAGACTACAGATCTCTTCAAAAAATTTAGAGATACTAAGGGAATAGTTCATGCAAAGATGGGCTCGATAAAGGACAGAAATGGTCTGAACCTAACAGAAGCAGAAGATATTAAGAAGAGGTGGCAAGAATACATGGAAGAACTGTACAAAAAAGATCTTCACGACTCAGATAATCATGATGATGTGATCATGACTCTAGAGCCAGACATCTTAGAATATGAAGTCAAGAGGGCCTTAGAAAACATCACTATGAACAAAACTAGTGGAAGTGATGGAATTCCAGTTGAGCTATTGCAAATCCTGAAAGATGATGCTGTGAAAGTGCTGCACTCAATATGCCAGCAAACTTGGAAACCTCAGCAGTGGCCACAAGACTGGAAAAGGTCAGTTTTCATTCCAGTCCCAAAGAAAGGCAATGCCAAAGAATGCTCAGACTACTGCACAATTGCACTCATCTCACATGCTAGTAAAGTAATGCTCAAAATTCACCAAGCCAGACTTCAACAATACATGAACCATGAACTTCCAAATATTCAAGCTGGTTTTATAAAAGGCAGAGGAAACAGAGATCAAATTGCCAACATCTGCTGGATCATGAAAAAAGCAAGAGAGTTTCAGAAAAACATCTATTTCTGCCTTATTGACTATGCCAAAGCCTTTGACTGTGTGGATCACAAAAAACTATGGAAAATTTTGAAAGAGATGGGAATACCAGACCATCTAACCTGCCTCTTGAGAAAACTATATGCAGGCCAAGAAGCAACAGTTCGAACTGGACATGGAACAACAGACTGCTTTCAAATAGGAAAAGGAGTACGTCAAGGCTGTATATTGTCATCCTGCTTCTGTAACTTCTATGCAGAGTACATCATGAGAAACGCTGGACTGGAAGAAATACAAGCTGGCATCCAGATTGCCAGGAGAAATATCAATAACCTCAGATATGCAGATGACACCACCCTTATGGCAGAAAGTGAAGAGGAACTAAAAAGCTTCTTGATGAAAGTGAAAGAGGAAAGCAAAAAAGTTGGCTTAAAGCTCAACATTCAGAAAATGAAGATCATGGCATTTGGTCCCATCACTTCATGGGAAATAGATGGGGAAACAGTGGAAACAGTGTCATACTTTATTTTGGGGGGCTCCAAAATCACTGCAGATGGTGACTGCAGCTATGAAATTACAAGACGCTTACTCCTTGGAAGAAAAGTTATGCTCAACCTAGATAGCCTATTCAAAAGCAGAGACATTACTTTGCCGACTAAGATCTGCCTAGTCAAGGCTATGGTTTTTTCCTGTGGTCATGTATGGATGTGAGAATTGGACTCTGAAGAAGGCTGAGCACTGAAGAATTGATATTTTTGCACTGTGGTGTTGGAGAAGACTTTTGAGAGTCCCTGGGACTGCAAGGAGATCCAACCAATCCATTCTGAAGGAGATCAGCCCTGGGATTTCTTTGGAAGGAATGACGCTAAAGCTGAAACTCCAGTACTTTAGCCACCTCATGCGAAGAGTTGACTCATTGGAAAAGATTCTCATGCTGGGAAGGACTGGGGGCAGGAGGAGAAGGGGATGACAGAGAATGAGATGGCTGGATGGTATCACTGACTCAATAAACATGAGTCTGAGTGAACTCCAGGAGATGATGATGGACAGGGAGGCCTGGCATGCTGCGATTCATGGGGGCGCAAAGAGTTGGACACAACTGAGCCACTGAACTGAACTGAACTGAATACGTAGCTATGTTGAGCATTTTTTCATGTGCTTTGTGGACATCTCTATGTCTTCTTTGGAGAAATGTCTATTAGAGCTTCTGCCCTTTTTCCAGTTGGTTTGCTTTTTTCATTTGAGCTGCAAGAGCTGTTTGTTATTTTGGAGATTAATGCTGTGTGGTTGTATCATTTGCAAATGTTTTCCCCCATTCTGTATGTTATCTTTTCATGTTTTTTATGGTTTCCTTTGTGTGTAGAAAGCTTTTGAGTTTAATTAGGTCCCATTTGTTTATTGTTTTTATTTCTATTATTGGGAGACGGATCCAAAAAGTCAATTATTGAGATTTAGGTCAAGGAATGTCCTATTTATGTTTTCCTCTAAGAGTTTACAGTATCAGTCTTATATTTAGATCTTTAATCTGTTGAAGCTTATTCTTTCATTTAGTGTTTAGAGAATGTTCTAATTTCATTCTTTTACATGTAGCTGACCAGTTTTCCGAGCACCACTTATTGAAAAGACTGTCTTTTCTCCATTGTATAGCCTTGTCTCCTTTGGCATAGATTAACTGACGATAGGTGCACAGATTTATTTTTGGGCTTTCTGTCCTCTTTCATCGATCTATAAGTCTGTCTCTGTCCTAGTACCATACTGGTTTTGATTACAAAGCCAGAAATCCTGATTCCTCCACTTATTTTTTTTCTTTTTCAAGATTGCATTAGCTATCTTGAATCTTTTATGTCTCCATAAAAAATTCAAGATTTAATTGTTCTAGATCTGTAAAAACTTCCCTTTGGTAATTTGACAGGAATTGCATTCAATTCGTAGATTGCCATGGGTAGTATACTTGTTTTGCCAAATTGACTCTTCCAATCCAAGAATAGAGTGTATATTTCCATTGGTTTGTGTCGTCTGCAATTGTTTTCATCCCAGCATCACATAATTTTCATAGTATAGATCATTTCCTCCATGGGTAGGTTTCAGTTCAGTCACTCAGTCATGTCCGACTCTTTGAGACCCCATGCATGCCAGGCTTCCCTGTTCATCATCAACTCCTGGAACCTGCTCAAATGCCTGTCCATTGAGTTGGTGATGCCATTCAGCCATATACTTCTCTGTTGTCCCCTTCTCCTGCCTTCAGTCTTTCTCAGCATCAGGGTCTTTTCCAGTGAGTCAGTTCTTTGCATCAGGGTAGCCAAAGTATTGGAGCTTCAGCTTCAGAATCAGTCCTTCCAATGAATACTCAGAACTGATTTCCTTTAGGATTGACTGGTTTGATCTCCTTGCAGGTAGGTTTATTCCTAACTATTTCATTCTTTTGTTGCAATGGTGAATGTGATTGTTTCCTTAACATCTCTTTCTGATTTTTCATTGTTAGTATTAGGAATGCAAGAGATTTCTGTATATTAATTTTGTATTCTGCAACTTTACCAAATTCCTTGATGAGCTCAATAGGTTTCTGGTAGCATATTTAGGATTTTCCATGTATAATATCATGTCATCTGCAGAGTGACAGTTTTACTCTTTTCCCAATATGGATTCCTTTGCTTTTTTTCTGATTGTCATGACTAGGACTTGTGAAATTAACTTTGTCCCATGCTAATAGAAATGCATAAGTTAAGTGAAGAGCTAAGGGCTTTGAAACACATACTACAATTCTTTGCTGTCTACACTTCTTCCCTCTAGTTTATATTAGAATAAAACACAAAAACAAACAAACAAAAAAGGTTGAAATAGGAAGGTATTCAGCATAATGTGCTTAACAGTTTAGGTGTGGTTTACCAGCTGGTGGAGACCAGCAACCAGAGTAAGTGGGAGCATTCTGGGTATCCTGATTCTCAGAGCAAGAGCCATCCATACTGGCACAAAAGCTGGAGTCCTACAGTAAGGGGAGACAGAAAACAATACCTCTTGTACCAGCAACTGGAGCAACTATCTGTGAAATGGTATCCTGGGAAACTGTCCCATGTGCCCCCACTGTAATTGTTTGTAAAATGGTGGTAAAGCAAAGAGCATTTTGAAAATCTTTCCCTAACCACTCACTGGAAAATGTGAAGGGATCAGTCACCCACTGCAGACAGGAGGCATCAGTGACAAATAGCAGCATTCACCTGTACCTGAGCCTCTGAATGAAGTGTTTTCAGGGACTTAGAATGGAGAAGAAGTGGTCTTCATGGCAAACTATCTAATATAGCTATACATCTTGGATTATAAGTTTGTGATAATTTCAGAGTCTTGGGTCAACATCTATTGTATATCAAACCAAATAGCCCAGTATCTAAACTTTTTCTTTTGCATCTGATTTTGCTTTTACCAATGTTTCCATGGTGGTTTGGAGCCTGAGAACCTCTAGAACTTAAAGATATTACCCATCTTTATTGGGATATTTGCAAATGGTTTTAAAAATGTTGCCATGAAGGAAAGTAGATTACACATACAACCTGCTTTCCAAAAGAGGCTGTGAAATTTTGAAAAAATAATATTTATGTTTTACTTCTGTCTAATGGGAATGATTCAGTCCTAGGAAATAAATTACAGAGCCTTCAGCTGGGAAAATCCTTAGATGCTGTTTAGGTTGTCTCAGTCTCCAACCAGTTTAGGAACACTTTGTAAGCAGGTTTCTGCAAATCATCAGTTTCCGCAAAAACACTTTCAATGATGATAAGTAAATAATTTTGTAAATCAGATGGTTTTATTATGGGTACAATTCTTAATCTTCACTTCTTTCACTCTCAAGCCCTTCTAATACCAAGCTTAAATCCTCACCAAATAGTCTTGTTTGCCCAAACTATGTCTATATTTTTCTCAGTTATTAAATGTGATTTTCATTCACTCATTCATTTGAGTTTATATAATCCTTGGATTTTGAATTTTTTAAAATAAAGAATTCATGAGGATGAATCAAGATGGTAGAGGAATAGCATGTGGAGCTCACATCTCCTACAAAATCATTATAATACATCTACAAGTGGAACTGTTCACACAGAACATCCACTGAATGCCAGAAGAAGACCTCAGACTTCCAAAAGAGCAAGAAAACCTCCAAAACATCAGGTAGGACAAAAAGAAAATAGAAATTGGAACAGGACTTGTGCCCCAGAGAGGAAACTGTGGAGGAGGAAAGGCTTCCACACTCTGGGAAGCCCCTTCATGAGCAAGGAGACTGACCTGGGTGGAGGAGCGAGCAGGGCTTCAGAGCTTGGGAGGGAAGCATGGCAGTGGATTTGCAGGAGTTAAAACAGAAAAAGCCAGCAATGTTGCCCTTCCCTCTCCAGGGTGAAGAAGTTGGACTGTGGTAACAGAGGATGTACTCAGAAAAAGCCTGGGCCCACAAGAAAGGCAGGGCCATTACTGGGGGGCTGCACAAGGAGAGGGGCAGCACCACCATAAAAACTTCTCTCCCTGTGAGCACTTTTGGGTAAAAACAATATCACTTACAAGGCTGCCCTGGTGGCTCCGCAATAAGGAATCTGCCTACAATTCAGGAGATGTGGGTCCTATCCCTGGGTTGGGAAGATCCCCTGCAGAAGGATATGGCAACCCACTCCAGGATTCTTGCCAAGGAAATCCCATGGACAGAAAAGCATGACAGGCTATAATGGGGTCACAAAAGAATGGGACCTATATATAGCTCTGCGGGTGCAGGGAACGAGTCACCAGTGCCACTAAAAAAACCCAAGCGCCAAATGCCGCCCCCACCATCCCAGGAGCACACCAGGGTCTCTGCACCTGCATGACACACTGAGGAAAGAGACTGGAAGCACCCAAACTCCAATCAGCCCCTTGATTCTGGACAAGATCCCAGGGTAAGACAAGCTTACTTCCTCTCACAAAGCCACCAAGATCACAAGTAATTGCTGAGCAACCACTGATAGAGAAGATTAGAAGCTACCAAAACAGATATTCTACATCCAAAGACAAAGGAGACGTCACAAGGAAATGGTAAGAGGGGACCATATGTGATATAATCAAATCTCATACCCACCAGGTGGGTGACCCACAGATTGGAAAATAATTATGGTGCAGAGGTTCTCACACAAGCATGAAAGCTCTGAGCCCCAAGTCAGGCTGCCCAGCCTGACAGTTTGATATTAGGAGGAGGAGGCCCTCAGAGCAGTTAGGCTTTAGTGCAGAACCCCACAGAACTGGGGGAAACAGAGATTCTACTCTTCAGCATAAACAAGGCCTTTCCCAGGGGGAAAAGCAGAGACTTCAAAATATACAAACAGCTTATGCAGTTCTATGTAAAAAACACAAACCACCCTATCAAAACATGGGTAGAAGACCTAAACAGACATTTCTCCAAAGAAGACATACAGGTGGCCACAAAACACATGGAATGATATTCAACACTGCTACATATTAGAGAAATGCAAATCAAAACTCTAATGAAGCACCACCTCACACCAGTCAGATTGGCCATCATCAAAAAAATCTACAGACAAAAAATGCAGGGGAAGATGTGGAGAAAGGGGAACCCTCATGAACTATTGGTGGGCATGTAAGCTGGTGCAGCCACTATGGAAAATAGTATGAGGTTCCCTGGAGTGGCATTGCTTGGTATATGGCTATTGTAAATAGTGCTGAAGTGAACACTGGAGTGCTTGTAATCTTTTTCCCAGAGAAACCATAATTCAAAAAGATTACAAGCATCCCAGTGTTCACTTCAGCACTTTTTACAATCACCAGGACAGGGAAGCAACCTAAATGTCCATCAACAGAGGATAAAGAAGATGTGGCACATATATACAATGGAATATTAACCATAAAAAGGAACAAAACCAGGCCATTTATAGAGGTCAAAATCAGGTACGGGCCTAGAGACTGTCATACAGAGTGAAGTAATTTGGAAAGAGAAAAACATCATAGATTAATGCTTATATGTGGAATCTAGAAAAAAAAATGGTATAGATGATCTTATTTGCAAAGCAGAAATAGACACAGATACAGAAAACAAACATATGGATACCAAGGGGTAAGCAGGGAGTGGGAATAATGGGAGATATATTGAAACATATACATTATGGATGAAAGTGAAAGAAAGTGTTAACCGCTCAGTCATGTCTGACTCTTTGCAACCCCGTGAACTGCAGCCTGCCAGGTTCCTCTGTCCACAGTGTCCAACACTACTGATACTGTGTGTAAAATAGATAACTAATGAGAACCTACTGTATAGCATAGGGAACTCTACTTAAAGCACCATAGTGACCTAAATGGACAGGAAGTCCAAAAGAGAGGGCATATATTGGAAGAAACGTTATGACCAGCCTAGATAGTATATTCAAAAGCAGAGATATTAATTTTCCAACTAAGGTCTGTCTAGTCAAGGCTATGGTTTTTCCTGTGGTCATGTATGGATGTGAGAGTTGGATTGTGAATAAAGCTGAATGCTGAAGAATTGATGCTTTTGAACTGTGGTGTTGGAGAAGACTCTTGAGAGTCCCTTGGACTGCAAGGAGAACCAACCAGTCCATTCTGAAGGAGATCAGCCCTGGGATTTCTTTGAAAGGAATGATGCTAAAGCTGAAACTCCAGTATTTTAGCCACCTCATGTGAAGAGTTGACTCACTGGAAAAGACTCTGATGCTGGGAGTGATATGGTGCAGGAGGAAAGGGGATGACAGAGGATGAGGTGGCTAGATGGCATCACCAACTCGATGGACGTGGGTCTGGGTGAAATCTGGGAGTTGGTGATGGACATGGAGGCCTGGCATGCTGCAATTCAGGGGGTCGCAAAGAGTCAGATATGACCGAACAACTGAACTGAACTCAACTGAGATGATTTTCTGGAACTCTCTTGCTTTTTTGATGATCCAGCAGTTGTTGGCAATTTGATCTCTGATTCTGCTGCCTTTTCTATATCCAGCTTGAACATCTGGAATTTCATGGATCACGTTCTCTTGAATGCTGGCTTGGAGAATTTTGAGCATTTCTTTGCTAGTGTGTAAGGTGAGTGCAATTGTATAGAAGTTCAAACATACTTTGGCATTGCCTCTGTTTGGGATTGGAATGAAAACTGACCTTTTGCAGTCTTGCAGCCAATGAAGAGTTTTCCAAATTTGCTGGTATATTGAGTGCTGCACTTTCATAGCATCATATTTTGGGTTTGAAATTGCTCAACTAGAATTCCATCACCTCCACTAGTTTTGTTCATAGCGATGCTTCCTAAGGCCCACTTGACTTCATATTGCAGGATGTCTGGCTCTAAGTGAGTGATCACACCATCGTAATTATCTGGGTAATGAAGATCTTTTTGTATAGTTCTTCTGTTTATTCTTGCCATCTCTTCTTAATATCTTGTGCTTCTGTTAGGTTCATACCATTTATGTCCTTTACTGTGTTCAACTTTGCATGAAATATTTCCTTGGTATCTCTAATTTTCTTGAAGAGATCTCTAGTCTTTCCCACTCTTGTTTTCTTCTATTTCTTTTGCATTGATCACTGAAGAAGATTGTCTTATCATTCCTTGCTATTCTTTGGAACTCTGTAGTCAAATGGGTTTATCTTTCCTTTTCTCCTTTGCCTTTCACTTCTCTTCTTTTCTCAGCTATTTGTAAGGCCATGTCAGAAAACCATTTTGCCTTTTTGCATTTATTTTACTTGGGGATGGTCTTGATCACTGCTTCCTGTAAATGTCATAAACCTCCGTCCATATTTCTTCAGGCACTCTATCAGATCTAATACCTTGAATCTATTTGTCACTTCATACCTGAATGGTCTAGTGGTTTTCCCTTTCTTCAATTTAAGTCTAAATTTGGCAATAAGGAGTTCATGATCTGAGCCACGATCAGTTCCCAGTCTGATTGTTTAGAGCTTCTCCATCTTTGGTTGTGAAGAATTTATCAATCTGACTGTGGTATTGACCAACTGGTGATGTCCATGTGTAGAGTCTTCTCTTGTGTTGTTGAAAAGGGTATTTGCTATGATCTGTGCATTATCTTGGTAAAACTCTATTATCCTTTGATCTGCTTCATTTTGTACTCCAAGGCCAAATCTGCCTGTTATTCCAGGTTGCTCTTGACATCCTGCTTTTGCATTCCAGTCCTCAGTAATGAAGAGGACATTTTTGGAGGGTGTTAATTCTGGAAGGTCTTGTTGGTCTTCATAGAACCATTCAACTTCAGCTTCTTCAGCAATACTCGTCGAGACATAGATTTCGATTACTGTGATACTGAATGGTTTGTCTTGGAAACGAATAGAGATCATTCTGTTGTTTTTGAGATTGCTTCGAAGTACTGCATTTCAGACTCTGTAGTTGACTATGATGGCTACTCCGTTTCTTCTAAGGGATTCCTGCCTACAGTAGTAGATATAATGGTTATCTGAGTTAAACTCACCCATTCCAGTCCATTTTAGTTCACTGATTCCTTAAGTGTTGATGCTTATTCTGTCCATCCCCTTTTGACTACTTCCAATTTGCCTTGATTCATGGACCTAACATTCCAATTTCCTATGCAATATTGCTCTTTAAAGGATCAGATTTTACCTCCATCACCTGTCATATCCACATCTGGGCGTTGTTTATGCTTTGGCTCCATCTCTTCATTCTTTCTGGAGTTATTTCTCCACTGATCTCCAGTAGCATATTGGGCACCTACTGACCTGGGAAGTTCATCTTTCAGTATCTTACCATTTTGCCTTTTTATACTGTTCATGGCTTCTCAAGGCAAGAATGCTGAAGTGGTTTGCCATTCCCTTCTCCAGTGGACCATGTTTTGTCAGAACTCTCTGCCATGACCTGTCTGTCCTGGGTGGCCCTACAGGGTATGCCTCATAGTTTCATTGAGCTAGACAAGGCTGTGATCCATGTGATCAGTTTGGTTAGTTCACTGTGATTGTGGTTTTCATTCTGTCTCCCCTGTGATGGAGAAGATAAGAGGCTTATGGAAGCTTCCTGATGGGAGAGACTGACTGAGGGGGAAACTGGGTCTTGTTCAGTAAATCTTTAGTCCAATTTTCTGCTGAGGGTGGGGCTGTGTTCCTCCCTCCTGCTTGAGCTGAGGCCAAACTCTGGTGGAGATAATGAAGATAATTGCGACCTCCTTCAAAAGGTCCCATGCACACACTGCTGCACTCAGTGCCCCCACCCTGCAGCAGGTCACCACCAACCCATGCCTCTGCTGGAGTCTCCTGGACACTCATGGGCATGTCTGGGTCGGTTTCTTGTGTGAACACTGCTTCTTTCTCCTGGGTTCTGGTGCACACAAGGTTTGTTGGTGCCCTCCAAGTGTTTGTTTCCCCAGTCCTGTGTAAGTTCTGGTGGTTTCTTGGTGGGATTAATGGCAACCTCTTCCAAGAGGGCTTATGCCATACCCAGGTCTGCAGTATCCAGAGCCTCTGCCCCTGTGGCAGGCCACTGCTGATCTGTACCTCCACAGGAGATACTCAGACACAGTTTTGGCTCAGGCCTCTGTGGATAGAGCATGTGTTTTGTGCCCTTCCAAGGTCTGAGCAGCTCAGGCAACCAGGTGCTTGGCCAGTGCACTGTCCTGGGTGGGCCGTGTGTCTTAATCACCTCCCCGGTCCTGGCCGCTTGGTTTCCTGGGGGCACTGTATGAGCACCATCTCAGGCTTGTATATTTCCTTTGGAGAGCTGATCTCAGGCTACAACCCTCCTGGTGGATTTCAACCATCTAGGATCTCAGGAAGACTTGGTTAGCAGTTCTGGGAGCCTCCTCACAGTATGGTGGAAGATGCTGTCTCTGGGCTGAGATTGCAGCAGCCTCTTGCCCTCAGTAAGGTACATAGAAAATACAAATATGTTTTATCAAAACTGTGATTATTTAAAATTAATACTAATAAACACTGATTAAACTTAACCCAATTTATTTGTCTTTGCGTATCTTCTTAAAATGCAGATTTCTGTTTTGTATTTGTAGGCGCATGGTGGGGAAAATTAGTCAGAGTGGGGATGTGACAGGCTGGGGCTGGGGTTTTAACCTGGGGCCAATGCTATAGTGCTTGCACCCGGACAAACTTTTCCTCAAGCAACAAAACAAAGAAACTATAAGGGATTAAAAGTAACTGTGTGCATGCACAGTTGGGGCAATTCTGAACAAGAAATAAAAAGATCAAAACCTCCTGCTACTTCTGAGTAGGGAGCAAAAGCAGAGTGCACAAATCCCCACCCAGGGAGTGGGGCAAACCACCCAAGCGACCATTGGCCAGATTCCTGGCCCTGGCCCTATCCTTACCTTATGGAAGGAACAAGCTTGCTTCCCTTAAGGGAGTAAGTGAGCAAGGGCACCTGTTACTTGGTTTCCCACCCTGAGTTCCTCCATGAGCACCAGTAAAGCTATGCCTTACAGACAGTCTAGGAACACAGGTTGGTAATAGGGAGACTGCTTTAAAGAGCTGAATAGAATCATACTTCCTCTACCAGAGTTGAAATTTATGTCATTTTTTGCGATACTTTCTAGATTTCCTATCAAAAACAAGACTTTGACAGGTATAATACTTATTTTTCTTTTTCAAAAATAAAACTTGAATGATGAAAGACTTTTACCATGCAGTTTTATGGATAAGTAGTCTCTACAATCAGTTCTTTTTGTTTTATTTTGCTCCTCTTCTGATAACAGAAACCCACAAAATATCAAGTATAATATTACATTAAAAATTTTTAATCTCTTTTGAAAGGTTAATTAATTTTTGGCCACAACCCTCATGCAGAACTTCCCTAACCAGGAATCAAATCCATGTCCTCTGTATTGGAAGGGTGGAGTCTTAACTACTGGACCACTAAGGAAGTCCAGTATCACATTTTTAAGTGAAAAAGAAACACAAAGGGAAATCACAAGAATGTAAGTCAAGGAAGAAGAGATTGAGGATATGGTCATTTGGCTAGATTTGCTATTGTGAAAACTAATTTTTAAATTTTAGAGTAGAAATCAACGACAAGAAAAAAATAACTGTAAGACTACTCTAAAAAGTTAATTGTACGTGTAACACAATTATGTATTTATTTAAATATCCCATCATAGAAACTGGGGCTTCCCTTGTGGCTCAGGTGGTAAAGAATCTGCCTGGAATGCAGGATATCTGGGTTTGATCCCTGGGTTGGGAAGAACCCCTGGAGAAAGGAAGGCCAGTATTCTGTCCTAGAGAATTCCATAGACTGTATAGTCCATGGGGATGCAAAGAGTTGGATATGATTGAGCCACTTTTACTTTTCACTTTCATAGAAACTGCTACTTCTCCCTCATCTCTAACTTATGGCAAGACCTCACAGTAACAAGGAATGGCCTGACAAAAGTGAAGTTTATTGCAAGTAGCTGTGAAAAGAAGATAAGTGAAGATCAAAGGAGAAAGGGAAAGATATACCCATTTGAATCCAGACTTCCAAAGAATAGCAAGGAGAGATAAAAAAAGCCTTCCTCAGTGATCAGTGCAAAGAAATAGGGGAAAACAAAAGACTCGGAAAGACTATAGAGATTTTTTTTTTTTCAAGAAAATTAGACATAGCAAGGGAATATTTTATGCAAAGATGGGCTCAATAAAGGACAGAAATGGTATGGGCCTAACAGAAGCAGAAGATATTAAGAAGAGGTGGCAAGAATACATGGAAGAACTATACAAAAAAGATCTTCATGACCTAGATAATCACGATGGTGTGATCACTCACCTAGAGCCATACATCCTGGAATGTAAAGTCAAGTGGGCCTGAGGAAGCATCAATATAAACAAAGCTAGTGGAGGTGACGGAATTCCAGTGGAGCTATTTCAAACCCAAAATATGATGCTGTGAAAGTGCTGCACTCAGAGCAATTTCAAACCCAAAATATAATGCTGTGAAAGTGCTGCACTCAATATGTCAGCAAATTTGGAAAACTCAGCAGTGACCACAGGCCTGGAAATGGTCAGTTTCCATTCCAATCCTAAAGAAAGGCAATGCCAAAGAATGCTCAAACTACTGCACAATTGCACTCATCTCACATGGTAGTAAAGTAATGCTCAAAACTCTCCAAGCCAGGCTTCAGCAATACATGAACCATGAACTTCCAGATATTCAAGCTGGTTTTAGAAAAGGCAGAGACAACAGAGATCAAGTTGCCAACACAAGCTGGATCACCAAAAAAGCAAGAGAATTCCAGAAAAACACCTATTTCTACTTTATTGACTATGCCAAAGCCTTTGACTGTGTGGATCACAACAAACTGTGGAAAATTCTGAAAGAGACGGGAATACCAGACCACCTGACCTGCCTCTTGAGAAATCTGCATTCAGGTCAGGAATCAATAGTTAGAACTGGACATGGAAGAACAGACTGGTTCCAAATAGGAACAGGAGTATGTCAAGGCTATATATTGTCACCCTGCTTACTTAACTTATATGCAGAGTACATAATCAGAAATGCTGGGCTGGATGAAGCACAAGCTGGAATCAAGATTGCAGGGAGAAATATCAATAACCTCAGATGTGCAGATGACACCAACCGTATGGCAGAAAGTGAAGCAGAACTAAAGAGCCTCTTGATGAAAGTGAAAGAGCAGAGTAAAAAAGTTGACTTAAAGGTCAACATTCAAAAAACTAAGATCATGGCATTTGGCCCCATCACCTCATAGCAAATAGCTGGGGAAACAGTGTCAGACTTTTTGTTTGGGCAGCTCCAAAATCAGTGCAGATGTTGATTGCAGCCATGAAATTAAGACATTTACTCCTTGGAAGGAAAGTTATGACCAACCTAACAGCATATTAAAAAGTAGAGACATTACTAACAAAGGTCCATCTTGTCAAGGCTATAGTTTTTCCAGTAGTCATGTATGGATGTGAGAGTTGTACTATAAAGACAGCTGAGTGCTGAAGAATAATGCTTTTGAACTGTGGTGTTGAAGAAGATTCTTGAGAGTCCCTTGGACAGCAAGAAGATCCAACCAGTCCTTCTAAAGGAGATCAGTCCTGAATGTTCATTAGTAGGACTGATGCTAAAGCTCCAATACTTTGGCCATCTGATGCAAAGATCTGACTCACTTGAAAAGACCCTGTTGCTGAGAAAGATTGAAGGCAGGAAGAGAAGGGGACGACAGAGGATGAGATGGTTGGATGGCATCACTGAGTCAATAGAGATGAGTTTGAGTAGACTCTGGGCTATGGTGATGGACAGGGAGGACTGGAATGCTCTGGTCCATGGTGTCGTGAAGATCCAGACACTACTGAGTGATTGAACTGAACTGAGTGATTACAATTATCAACTAGACTGTTAAATGAAGACATTGAAAGGAACATGAGTTGCTATGATTGCTGACTAGGTGTATCAGAGAAAAGGTTTTCTTGACAATGAGTGTTATCCCCAAAGTGAATTCCTAAATTTCCTACCAGCCGTACTTTTTATTTCATGGCTGACCTAGGATCTGAGACCTTCCATTCCTCTCAGAGTGATGACAGAGGTGTTCCCTGGGGTTCTCACACGAAGCTAAACTCTGGTACTGGTGAAATGTGAGAACAGTGAAGGGAGTCTCAGAAAGAAGTTACCAGATGTGGGATTAAATAAAAGTTTATTGTTTAGAAATAGGATAAAATTTTTAAATTTCAAGTGAAATCTGATGCTTTTCAATTAAAAATGTGTTTTCTGCATAGGGTAAAATAATTAAAATGGGATTTCAGGAAGGAGATCAAATCGATTTTACTCTTTCTACCGAACAACTATGAATACCAATACCACAGTCACAGATATCCTAAGCATTTCTTAGAATATTTTCAGAGAAACTTCCTCCATTATTTTCCATTTACTATTTAATCTGCCAATTTAGCCAGTAAATCAATAACCGCCATTAAAATGCACATATAGAATAATAGAAGAAAATGTAGTTTCAGAGAAACTGGAGTTAGTTCTAGAACTTATTGAACACAATTGCATACTGTCTAACTTATTCTACTACCAGAAGGTCTCAATATCACTATTCTATCCTCAAATATTAAAACTTAGCTAATATTTTTGTCCTATAATTTTAAAATTGTGAGCTGAGTTCTATTTCTTACTAGTAATAAATCCAATATAATTAATATTTTTTTCTGTGCTGAAAAGTAATCCTGACCTAGCAGGAGACCAGGGAGACTTCAAAACAGTCTTGATAAGGTAATTGATTTACAAAATTTCTGATTTAACTTGGTACTTCATACAGATTCTGAAAGCTCTAAACTGTCACTGCATTCTAAACCAAATAATCCTTATATATAAGATCTACAGTATCCTCCACTCTAGTTGTTTGGAAAGTTTCCAAGAGTTTTATATCTACACTTGTACCTATAATCCAATATAATTAATATTTTTTTCTGTGCTGAAAAGTAATCCTGACCTAGCAGGAGACCAGGGAGACTTCAAAACAGTCTTGATAAGGTAATTGATTTACAAAATTTCTGATTTAACTTGGTACTTCATACAGATTCTGAAAGCTCTAAACTGTCACTGCATTCTAAACCAAATAATCCTTATATATAAGATCTACAGTATCCTCCACTCTAGTTGTTTGGAAAGTTTCCAAGAGTTTTATATCTACACTTGCACCTAAAATAAAGTAAAATTACAATTATGCCTGCATAGGAAAGCTTCAATATTCTAAAAAAAAATTGTGTTTCTCCCTTCAGTTTTTAATATCTAAGTGCTAATTTTCAGAATCAAAGGTTGAAGATATTTCACATCTATTTATAACTAGCTTATCTTCTCTTTGTTTCTCTGAGTCCAGATATGTTTCTCTGAGTCCACAAGCAAATGTTTTTGTACCTGTGTGAGTAGAAGAGGGAATAGGATAGGGAAAGAGAAACAGAGAGAGTTTTCCAGCAGTTTACACTCCAAATTAACATACCTGCTCAATTTCATTACTACCATTTTGTCTGATTCATTCAGCATTAATGTGAACAACAAAGTGCAATCTGGCCCCTATGGCTGACTCACTATTTGTGATGATTAATTTTGAGGTTGAATGATTGCTACCTGTCTTCCATTGCACTATAAACTACATGAAGGAAGGAACCATGTCCATTATGCTCACCTAATACTCCCATTCATTTTGGTACCAAGGAGGATTTTAGTCATATTTTGTAATAAAGAATGCAGTGTATAAAATTGTGTTCAAAGAAAGACAGACATTGTTTCATTATTCAGTTATTCACCACAATGTCCTTAGTGTTTCTTTTTCACTTTGGCCCAACATTTCTACTAACCTAACCCTTACAAATAGCTGTGAAAAGAAGAGAGGCGAAAAGCCAAGGAAAAAAGGAAAGATATAAGCATCTGAATGCAGAGTTCCAAAGAATAGCAAGAAGAGATAAGAAAGCCTTCTTCAGCGATCAATGCAAAGAAATAGAGAAAAAGAACAGAATGGGAAAGACTAGAGATCTCTTCAAGAAAATCAGAGATACCAAGGGAATATTTCATGCAAAGATGGGCTCGATAAAGGACAGAAATGGTCTGAGCCTAACAGAAGCAGAAGATATTAAGAAGAGGTGGCAAGAATACATGGAAGAACTGTACAAAAAAGATCTTCACAACTCAGATAATCATGATGATGTGATCAGGACTCTAGAGCCAGACATCTTGGAATGTGAAGTCAAGTGGGCCTTAGAAAGCATCACTACAAACAAAGCTAGTAGAGGTGACGGAATTCCAGTTGAGCTGTTTCAAATCCTGAAAGATGATGCTGTGAAAGTGCTGCACTCAATATGCCAGCAAATTTGGAAAACTCAGCAGTGGCCACAGGACTGGAAAAGGTCAGTTTTCATTCCAGTCCCAAAGAAAGGCAATGTCAAAGAATGCTCAGACTACTGCACAATTGCACTCATCTCACATGCTAGTAAAGTAATGCTCAAAATTCTCCAAGCCAGGCTTCAGCAATAT
>SJYC01130977.1:0-16219 GCA_006408675.1 Madoqua kirkii | reverse complement strand
CTTGTTTAGGATGCAGCTTAGTTGTACTGAAAAGGGCAAAATAATCCTGAAATTTGAGGAATTAATTTAAAATGTACTTCATTCAATGTGTGTGGTTTTGTAGAAGTCACTTAGTTTCTCAAAAATCTCAATTTTCTCTTATAAAAAGGCCTTCTAGTAATCTGCATAAAATTAGAAAATGCATATGGAGCATGTCCGTAAATGTTGAAGGGCTCAGTTCAGTTCAGTTCAGTTCAGTCGCTCAGTCGTGTCCGACTTCATGACCCCATGAATTGCAGCACGCCAGGCCTCCCTGTTCATCACCATCTCTCAGAGTCCACTCAGACTCACGTCCATCGAGTCTGTGATGCCATCCAGCCATCTCATCCTCCGTTGTCCCCTTCTCCTCCTGCCCCCAATCCTTCCCAGCATCAGAGTCTTTTCCAATGAGTCAGCTCTTGGCATGAGATGGCCAAAGTACTGGAGTTTCAGCTTTAGCATCATTCCTTCCAAAGAAATCCCAGGGCTGATCTCCTTCAGAATGGACTGGTTGGATCTGCTTGCAGTCCAAGGGACTCTCAAGAGTCTTCTCTAACACCACAGTTCAAAAGCATCAGTTCTTCAGCACTCAGCCTTCTTCACAGTCCAACTCTCACATCCACACATGACAGGGATTTAAACCATCACATTACTTAGTTAAGGCCTTTAAAGGTTTATTGTCTAGGGAAGGACACCAGGAGTTGTGTCATTTAAAACAATGTGTTAAGTGCTACAACAGATATTCACCCATATTGTACTGAGATATACAGAGGAGCAACTCCTAAAAGAGTCAGGAAAAATTAATAAAGACTATTTCAAATGTGGAACTGGCATGATTGGCTGGTGCTTTAGGAAGTGTGGTCAAGGAGCATGTGAAGGGTGACTATTGTGGAAGACCGGTAAGAAATTCAGACCACAAATAGGGAAGATTTATGATAGTGTCACTAGATTATGGTAATTGTGGTTATATACTAATTCACTTATTTACTTTTTGCTGCAAATAGCAATTAAGCACTTGCTATGTGACAAGCAGTCTTTTTAAATATTACAGATAGACAGGTAGCTACCTAGCAGGTAGGTAGATAAAGCAATAAATAATAAAAAAAATAGGTAGATAAAGCAATAAATAACTGTCCACTTATTGCTTATAACCTGCTTGAGAGATAGAAAACAAAGAGATGCATATGAAACAATATAAGTAGTGATGAGTGAAAGCAAGAGAGAAAAACTACTAAGCAGAAAGTAGGAGAATCACATATTTTAGATAAGGAGATCAGGGAAGATCTCACTAAGAAGGTAGTAAGGAATAAAATATGGAAGTAAGCTAGACTGGAGGATGTGCAATTCACAGATAGGGTACAAGTGAAACAAAAGTCCAAAAGCAGAATAAGAGACTTCCTTGGCAGTCCAGTGGTTAAGGCTCTGTGCTTCCAATGCAGGGAGTCGGGGTTTGATCCCTGGTCAGTGAGTTAAGAGATTCCACATGGTGGGCCGTGTGGCCAAAAAAAAAAGAGAGGAATGATGAAGACATTTTGAAGGACCAGCAGGAAGACCAAAATGTCCCAAGAGAGAAAAGGGAAAGTGGTAGGAATTCTAAAAGGTGACTCTGGCTGGTTCATGGAATGATGTTTGCTGCATTAGGTTTTCGTCTAGTTGTGATGAGATTTGGAAAGTTTGAAAAAAGGAGTGACAAGATCCTTGCTCTGCAACAGAGAAGCCACTGCAATAAGATGTCGGTGTGCTGCAACTAGAGTGGCCCCCGCTTGCTGCAACTAGAGAAAACCAGTGCACAGCAATGAAGACCCCGCAAAGTCAGAAATAAATAAACAATATTATAAGAAGATCACCTTTCTCAACCAATCGTATTCCTCAGAAGGGTAGATAACTAGTATTCATTTTTGTACTTTTCAAGTGTTATAGCATGTTTAATATTTCCTTTTCATTCACAATCCCTGGCACACAGAACACATGGGAATTAGAACTTGGAGAGTACACTCTGTCTGGTAGAGGAGACACAACTAACATGGTGAGACATGGGAAACCTAATTAGATTTTTAAATCGAGATTTAAACTTCAAGAGATAAGCTGTGAGGTCAGGAGACCATAACTGACAGGAAAGGGCCAGGAGTCCAGAGAAAGAAGATACAGCTTAATTTATAATCTGGCAAGAAAAACTCTTCTGGCTATGAAGAGTTCCAGAGGATGAAGGGCTGCAAACCCAGGCCATCCAGACTGAGCAACACTGGGAAGGATAGAAGTTCCTGGCTGACAGCACACCTTTGGGAAACTGGTTGGGCAAAACACCATTGCTAGGATTCTAAGTATCTTGGAAGACTATCAAGAAAATTAAAAAAACAAAAGCTTCTTATTTTTGATTTGTAGGCACTATCAAGATGGAGTTCAGAAAATTTGGTAGGTTGCCACAGTCTAGATTCTTTCTAAGAAACAAGAGCGTGGGAAAGCCACCTGAGATGTTACTATGGTATTCAGAAGAGTACCCAGAAGGACTGTGTTGTCTCCATGGTAGGGCATTCTTTAACAACCTCTAACTCCTCCTGCATCAAACTGCCTCATATCTTCTATTAAAATCCTTAATGCTATCAGTTACAAATATTTGTGTATTCTTTTCTTTTTAAAAGCATCAGTCAGTTCAGTTCAGTCGCTCAGTCATGTCCGACTCTTTGCAACCCCATGAATCGCAGCACGCCAAGCCTCCCTGTCCATCACCAACTCCTGGAGTTCACTCAGACTAACATCCATCGAGTCAGTGATGCCATCCAGCCATCTCATCCTCTACATAAAATGTAGTAATTTGGCAGAGACCCAGGTCAGTGTTCCTTGCTGAATTAACAGTCACATCTTGGTGGGAAGGGGCATTCTCTACTGAGAGATGAATTATTTTGCTTTTTGAGCATATGAAAGTTTCTAACTTTTATCCCGCAACTAACTATAGAAGGAAAGAGGATGTTTTAATGAAGAAACATAGCGATTGAGGATTTCCTCTTTGCTAACTGCTCCTTTATCAGAGACAGATAGCCTCATAGAGCGATGTAATCAGCCTTTAAACCAGATGCTGAGGAAATTCATTAAAGGAGAGCAAAAAGATCTGGATGAGTGATGGCCCTGCCTCTGGGGTCCTATAGGGAAGTCCCTTATGCATCTATAGCTTATTTATTATTTGAACAGCCACATAGGCAATTATTCCACATGAAATCTTTCAACAGGCAAAAGGAATAGTCCAATAAACACCAAGAGGACATTTTCTTCCTAAAAAGAAACAAGAGACTATACAGAAAGCCTCCTGGGATGTACCTGTAGGTTATCCTCTGAGGCTGAGGCCAAGGTCAACAATATGTTAACCATGCTCAAATTCTATACCTTAAAACCTGAAGTAATTTGTTTTGTGGACAAAATGATTGATCAGGGGACACTTCGACTCAGTGTTCTAGAATGGTGTCTTGTTTTACAGTACTGCTTTTTGTAAATGAAATAATTTGGCTAGAAAATGTTGGTTCTGCACTGATATAAGTAATGTACAGCCACACAGGTGAACAATCCTGTTAACAGAATAGTTGCTTCAGTCCTTTATCAATGCCTGATCAGTGATCTGGAAATGCTCTAACTGTTCCCTTACTAATATAACAAATATACTCTACCTTCTTTACTTACTCTTTTATGCTATTTTTGTTGCTGCTTATGACTTTTATTTTTGAAGGGAGATGATCTACCATTAGCATAAAAATGCCTGCAACTCTTTAAAGTACAGTTGTGCGAACTAACCTATACTGAGTATGTAAATATTCTCAGGTAAAACTTGTTATGTTTTTCATGACTATTTGAAAACATTGGCCTCTCTGTAATCAGGGTCTCATGGGTCCAAGACTGTTATTTTTATTAATTTATATTTCCTGCCTACATTTGGAGAAATATTCACATGGCCAGCATTGGAAAAATACTGCGATCTAGTAAAACCCACTATCAGAATAACATTCTTATAATAATAAGAGTCAACGTTTTTGGTTTTTAGTTTTGCTCTTATTTCTAATAATATGCAACCAAAAATTTCTGATAAATATATTTCATATTTTTATAACATATGGCTTCCTGTCTCTTATACACAGATGCTGGGATGGTAGGTCTGCTCTCAAAGTATATTTTTAAAGTATTGGATTTTATAATTTTATATTCATTTATTCAGCAAACATTATTATTTACTAAGATTTTTTAAAGAAATTTGAAAATTAATAACATGTTTCTATAAATTCTGTCAATTAGGTACCACTATCCTTATTTAACAAATGAGGAAACTTGGGCACAGGGAAATTAAATAAGTGCTCAGGGTCCCATTACAGGCCAGAAGCTGACTGAAAATTCATAGTCTTAATCAGTTCACTCTGCTTCTATTACAGATGTCATACTCATATCAGAATGAGGGAAGACAGATGAAGAGGAATATATGGGGCACATGACTGAGCAGCTGATCATATATGCATATATGAAGCTGCTGCTGCTGCTGCTGCTGCTAAGTCGCTTCAGTAGTGTCCGACTCTGTGAGACCCCATACACGGCAGCCCACCAGGCTCCTCCGTCCCTGGGATTCTCCAGGCAAGAGCACTGGAGCGGGCCGCCATTTCCTTCTCCAATGCATGCATGCATGCTAAGTCACTTCAGTCATGTCTGACTCTGTGTGACCCAATGGACAGCAGCCCACCAGGCTCCTCTGTCCATGGAATTCTCTAGGCAAGAATACTGGAGTGGGTTGTCATTTCTTTCTCCAATGTATAAAGCTAGTGATAGCTAAAAAGGCAACAACAAACAATAGCTCGATCACACTTGAATCTCTCTAAATAGAATCTCCATAGTAGCTATGGTGCTAAGCTTAGCCTCAACCTGACTCTGCCTGTCCATCTTGCAAAGGGAAGAATCTGTTGGTTTCAGGATTAAAGAAGGAATCAAGCAATATAATTCAAGGGTCCTTTTGTAGGGAAGTGAAGACCCCATGGACTGTAGCCCAGCAGGCTCCTCCATCCATGGAATTTTCTAGGCAAGAGTACTGGAGAGGGTTGCCATTTCCTTCTCCAAGGGATCTTCCCAACCCAGGGATCGAACCCAGGTCTCCCTCATTGCAGGCAGATGCTTTACCATCTGAGCCCCCAGAGAATCCATTGGCCAAAAATCTCCGTAAGACTACCTTCTAAGTGTTATTTAATAGTTTAATTCTTCTTCAAAAACATATCCCTCCCTCCCTCTCTCTCTCACTCCCATATGAGGTTTTGTTTCACCATAAATTTATTTCCCAGAGAGTTTTGAATTACTTATATTTTTTAAAAAAACTTAACTGCATACTTTGTAAAAAGGACTCTGGCTGCCTTTGTACAACATTAACCAAAACCCAAAGTTATGATCACCTTTCATAAAAATGAAAATTCAGGACCTTTTGTTCCAAGATTATTAAGAATTTAAAGATGGTGACAGTGGAGCATTAAACCAAGCCCTAGGCCCCTCCACATGCAGATTCTGTGAGACAGCTCAGATCTTCTCACCCTTATCGTGTGTGTGCTCAGTCATGTCTAATTCTTTGCAACCCCTTGGACTGTGGCCCACCAGGTTCCTTTGCCTATGGGATTCTCCAGTCAAGAATACTGGAGCAGATTGCCATTTCCTACTCCAGGGATCTTTCCTACCCAGGGATCAAATCTGCATCTCTTGTGTCTCCTGCATTGGCAAGTAGATTCTTTACCACTGGGCCATCTGGGAAGAATTTGATAGCTCAGGTCACGTATCCATGAAACTATGTGGTAGACAAATGTCAAAAGACAATTAAATTTTAGATTAACCAATTAACCTTAAAATATATCTGCACAAAAATAAACTGAACTAGTTCTGTTAAAATGGTGAGTATAACTTTTAGAATCAGATAGAGTTGAAAATTATAACTTTCAGAATATAATCAGTTCAGTTCAAATTCAGTTGCTCAGTTATGTCTGACTCTTTGCAACCCCATGAATTGCAGCACGCTAGGCCTCCCTATCCATCACCAACTCCCAGAGTTCACTCAAACTCACGTCCATTGAGTCATCCAGCTATCTCATCCTCTGTTGTCCCCTTCTCCTCCTACCCTCAATCCCTCTCAGCATCAGAGTCTTTTCCAATGAGTCAGCTCTTCACATGAGGTGGCCAGAGTACTAGAGTTTCAGCTTCAGCATCACTCCCTCCAAAGAAATCCCAGGGCTGATCTCCTTCAGAATGGACTGGTTGGATCTCCTTGCAGTCCAAGGGACTCTCAAGAGTCTTCTCCAATGCTACAGTTCAAAAGAATCAATTCTTCGGCGCTCAGCCTTCTTCACAGTCTAGCTCTCACATCCATACATGACTACTGGAAAAACCATAGCCTTGACTAGATGGACCTTAGTCGGCAAAGTAGTGTCTCTGCTTTTGAATAGGCTATCTAGGTTGGTCATAACTTTTCTTCCAAGGAGTAAGTGTCTTTTAACTTCATGGCTGCAATCACCATCTGTAGTGATTTTGGAGCTCCAGAAAATAAAGTCTGACACTGTTTCCACTGTTTCCCCATCTATTTCCTGTGAAGTGATGGGGCCCCATGCCATGATCTTCATTTTCTGAATGTTGAGCTTTAATATATAATTCATGAATGACAGTTTAACCACCTATGTTTAGCTTTATTCAACTCTGTGTTTCCTGTGTTACATAATGCTTAATTCTTGAGTTACTGTTTATTTTGAGACTAATTAATAATGATAAATTCATTATCAGGGCTTTTCTGGTAGTCCAGTGGTTAAAAATTCACCTTGCAATATAGGGGACACTGGTTTCATCTCTTCTCTGAGAAGATCCCACATGCCTTGGGGCAATTAAGCCTCTGAGCCACAACTATTGAGCCTGTATGCTGCAACAGCTGAAGCCTGGCATGCCTAGAGCCCATGTTCCACATGTTCCATAAAAGCCACTGCAGTGAGAAGTCCATGCACCACAAATAGAGAGTATCCCCCACTCACTGCAACTAGAGAAAGCCCATGTGCAGCAACAAAGACTCCACACAGCCAAAAATTAATAAATGTTTCTAAAAAAAAAATCATGAAATTCAGGTAGAAAGAATGCTCCATAAAAACAAACCATTCTAGTTCTGTGAAAAATGCCACTGGTATTTTTGATATGGGTTGCACTGAATCTGTAGATTACTTTGAGTAGCTCAGTTCAGTTCACTTCAGTCACTCAGTCGTGTCTGACTCTTTGTGACCCCATGGACCACAGCACACCAGGCCTCCCTGTCCGTCACCAGCTCCCGGGGTCTATTCAAACTCACATCCACTGAGTCGGTGATGTCATCCAGTCATCTCATCCTCTGTTGTCCCCTTCTCCTCCTGCCCTCAATCTTTCCCAGCATCAGGGTCTTTTCAGATGAGTCAGCTCTTCACATCAGTTGGCCAAAGTTTCAACTTCACCATCAGTCCTTCCAATGAATACTCAGGACTGACCTCCTTTAGGATGGACTGGCTGGATCTTCTTGCAGCCCAAGGGATTCTCAAGAGTCTTCTCCAACAGCACAGTTCAAAAGCATCAGTTCTTTGGTGCTCAGCTTTCTTTATATTCCGACTCTCATATCCATACATGACTACTGGAGAAAACATAGCCTTGACTAGGCAGACCTTTGTTAGCAAAGTTGGCAAAATACTTCTTTGAGTAGTATGGTTATTTTAACAATATTACACCTTCCAATCTAAGAACATGGTATATCTTTCTATCCGTTTGTGTCTTCTTCAGTTTCTTTCATCAGTATCTTATAGTTTTCTGAGTAGAGGTTGTTGTCTCCTCAGGCATGCTTATTGCTAGTTATTTTATTCTTTTTTGATGCAGTTATAAATTTGATTGTTTCCTTAATTTCTCCTTCTACTAGTTGTTATTAGTGTAGAGAAATATAACAGATTTCTGTATATTAATTTTGTATCCTGAAAATTTACCAAGTTCATTGATGAGCTCTGGTAGTTTCCTGCTGTTATCTTTAGGATTTTCTATGTGTAGTATCATGTCATCTGCAAACAGTAACAGTTGTACTTTTCCAATTTGTACTGGTTTCATTACTTTTTCTGACTGTTGTGACTAGGATTTCCAATACTATGTTGAAAAAACGTGACAATGGACATCCTTGTCTTGTTGTGATCTTAAAGGAATGCTTTCAGCTTTTTCATCATGAGTTTAGCTGTGGGTTTGTCACCTATGGCCTTTATTATGTTAGCTGTGTTCCCTCTATGCTCAATTTCTGGAGTGTTTTTTATCAAAAATGGTTGTTCAGTTTTGTTGAAAGCTTATCCTCCATTTATTGAGATGATAATATGGTTTTTATTCTTCAACTAATAATTTTAAACTTATCAAAATGCAAAAGATTCCAAATAGCCAAAACAATTTTGAGAATGAATCATAAACTGGAGAAATGATGCACCCTGAGTTCAGACTATACTCCAAAATTATAGATCAACAGAATGAAATAGAAAGCACAGAAATGAATTCACACTTATGGTCAATTAATTTACAACAAAGGAGGCAAGAATATACAATGGAGAATAGTCTCCTCATTATCTAATATCATATAAAAAAAGAAAGTCAAAATGGATTAAGGACCTAAATTTAAGATCAGATACTTTAAAACTCTTACAGGAAAACAGGCAGTGTACTCTTTGACATACATTAGAACAGTATTTTTGGATCTCTTTGCTAAAGCAAAGGAAATAAAAACAAAAGTAAACATATGGGATCTAATCAAACTTAGAAGTTTTTCACAGCAAAGCAAACCACTGACAAAATGAAAATTAAAACTACTAAATAGGAGAAAAAAATTTGCAAATTATATGACTATAAGTGGTTAAAATAAAATATATGTAAACAGCTCATACAACTCAGCATCATCATCAAAAAAAAAAAAATTTAAAAATGGGCAGAAGAACTGAGCAGACATTTCTCCAAAGAGGAAATGCAGATGGTCAGTAAGCACGTGGAAAGATGTTCAGCACTGCTAATCATCATAGAAATCAAAACCACAATGAGATCACTTCAAACCTGTCAGAATGTCTATCATCAAAAAGACCACAAACAACAAATGTTAGCAAGGATGTAGAAAAAAGGGAGCCCCTGTACCCTGCTGCAGGGAATATAAACTGATATAGCCACTGCAGAAAAGAGAATGGAGGTTTCTCAAAAAAGCTAAAATAGAACTACCATATGCCCCAGAAATTCTACTTCTGAGTGTATATACATGTTAAAACAACAAAGCAACACTGTACACACAAGTATGAAATTTGAAAAGATAAATGCACTGCAATGTTCACAGTAGCATTGTTTACAACTGCCAAGATATGGAAGCAAGCTGTCCATCAACAGATGAATGGATAAAGGCACTGTGGGATTTATATACAAGAGAATACTCCTAAGCCACAAAAAAGAATGAAATTTTAACATTTGAAGCAACATGGATGGACTTGGAGGCATTATGCTGAGTGAAGTAAATCAGACACAGAAAGATAAATAGTACGTGGTATCACTTACATGTGGAATCACAAAGTACAACAAAATCGTGAATATAACAAATCAGATAGCTAGAGATCAAACCAGTGGTTACCAGTGGGGGAGCGTTGACAGGAGGGATAGCATAGGAATAGATTAAGAAGCACAAACTATTATATATAAAATAAGCTATAAGGATACAGTATATAACATAAAAATATAGCCAATATTTGTAATAATTATAAATGGAGTATGACCTTTCAAAATTGTAAATCAGTATGTTATACATCTGTAACATATAATATTATACATGAACTACGCTTCAATTAAAGAAAAAAAAACTATTTAGATAAGGAGGGAGCACTTTATTTCTCGTTAGTCTATGGCAGAGTTCTGTAATACATAGTTTCCAAGGCATGTTTCTAGGAGAAGTAAAAAAATTCCTAATTCAAGTCTCAGTACAGACTTAGGAACACTGATGCCCTGAGATACCTCACCAAAGCATTTTATCTGCAGCAGCAAATATGCAAATGTAGTAACATATTTGAAGTTAGTAATCAGATGTAAACTTTAATAGTACAAGCTAAGAACTAAAGCCTTATCCTGATTGGTGGTTCTTATCTGTAAGATGGGGAGGAAGGGTTGATACCATGTAACTCTAGGCTTTCAGTGGATGTAAATTACATGTCAAGTAACTGTGCCCCAATCCTCTGATAAGGAGAGTGAGACTGCTTAGATAAGAAATAGAGTAGGCAGATAAGGGAGAGCAAATAAGAGAAAAGAATACAAGAGACTTAAACCTCCAGGCTGAGGTTTTCTGTTTAAATACCATGCCATTTAACTTCTGAGTAAAGCAAGCTATTGGAATGAGGAATCCAGGCAAAAGAAACAAGTGAGTAGCCAGAGATCTGGATATTGATTCAAGGGTTTCTATTAGGTACCAATGTGTCCTTGTGTTAGTTTTCAATTTAGCTCAGCTTCAGTTTCCTCTTATGTAAAGTCAAAGATTTAGAGTAGAACACTTTCCAAGACTTTGATAGTTCAAAATGTATGTATCTAGTTTGCTTAAAAATTAGATAACTTTGTAGCAAAGGTTCCTGACTTTTCTTAACTGTCTCTGGAAGACCCATTGACATCTATTTTGTCTAATATTCACTGATCACCTGTTTGATCCAGATACTTGGTGCTAAGTTCTAGATATACAATGGCAATTAAAACACAAGCCTTGTGGTACTACATCTATGTAAGATTGTGAAACATGTATTTTCACGTTGAAATAAGAGGGAAACGATCATATATTTTTCCCACTAACTACTAATATTCTCTTTTATTTTTTTAAACTTTTTTTGTTTTAGGTATAGTTGATTAACAATGTTCTGTTACAGGTAAACAGCGAGGGGACTCAGCCATACATACACATGTATCCATTCTCCCCTAAATTCCCCACCCATCCAGGTTGCCATATAACATTGAGCAGAGTTCAAACTGATATTCTTGACAAAAAGGTACAGATCGTCAGTGTTATAACCCTATATAAAGTATTGATGACGGGCAAGACCCCTGTGGAACTCCTGGGCATGGAGGCCTTATTGTCTCCCATTTCTCAAAGGCAAGCCTCCCATCCTCCATGATCTTCTCTGAGTTTCAAAGGGCTGAACAGTTCCAAATCAAGAGATAAGGAGCCAGGAAACTACCAGACAAGATTAAAGGACCAGAAAGGCCCATCAGATGAGGAGATTGGACCACCTAAGACCCTGAATATAACCCAATCTTATCAGCAATCCCACCCTTTTGAAACTTTATAGAAGAATCTGAATGTGAGATTATTACTTGTTGTTCAGTAGCTCAGTTGCATCAGAATCTTTGTGAGCCCATGGACTGAAGCAAATCAGGTTTCCTTCTCCTTTATAATCTCCCAGAGTTTGCTCAAACTCATGTCCATTGACTTAGTGATGCCATTCAGCCATCTCAGCTTCTGTTGCCCCCTTCTCCTCCTGCCCTCAATCTTTCCCAGCACCAGGGTCTTTTCCAGTGAGTTGGCTCTTCGCATCAGGTTGCCAAAGTATTGGAGCTTCAGTTTCAGCATCAGTCCTTTCAATGAATATTCAGGATTGATTTCTTTTAGGAGTGACTGGATCTTTATCACACATCCCTGCCTTACTATATAACCTCTTGCTATTCACCAGGGAGAAAATACAGGTCTGAGGCACTAGCTTACTGTGTTGCCTCCTTTGCCTGGCAAAGTAATAAAGCCTCTCTTTCTTTTCCCTCCATAAGCCTGTCTCTGTACTCTTGTTCAGCACTGGTGCACAGAGAGCCAAGATTTTGGCACCAGTGTCCTATCTGTAAGGTTTTTTTTTTTTTTTTTTAAGTATGTGGAGCTTGAAATTAAGATCTAGGATCTGATAGCTGCTCCTTAAGGTCAAAGGACGGATCCAAATTCTTTCACATTGGAACCTGACAAGGTGAAAGCACTATGCTCTGTAAAAAACACCCATGGTGGATTCATGTCAATGTATGGCAAAGCTGATACAGTATTGTAAAATAAAGTAAAAATAAAATTTAAAAAAAGAAGTAATGATGCAGTCTTCTAAATGAAACTGAAGAGAATTGTCACGTGAGTGTATGTTCCCCAGTTCTTTTTCTCATCACAACAAAGATTTGGAGCAACGGACATTAGAGTCCTCGGCACGTCACAGCTCTCAGGTCTTGGACAAACCGTGTTACAGCTCTTAGGCAAATCAGTGTTACAGCTCTATTTTATTTAGAAGATAGCAGGAAAATGGGAGAGAGAGAAAGAGCGCACACATGCGGGTGGGGGGGGGAGAGAAAGAGTGAGCACACACATGCAGGAGAGAAAGAGAGAGACAGAGAGACACGCACGTGGGAGAGGAAGAGAGAGACAGCGAAAGAGCGCTTTGGCTCTTCCTTTTATGTTTTCTTGCACCTGGGCCCGCCTTATGCAAATTGGGCTTAGCCAGGAGTGCTGTTTGTTCTATCTGAAGTCTTCAGTCTGGTCTTTGGACCTTCTTTTGTTCTATTTTCGTGGGCTTTTCCCTTCCTTGTCTTTTAGCCACCGCTATTTTGGATTCCTTTTCCCTATTCTACCTACCTAACAGAATGATAAATTTAGAGAATTAAAATGCATCCTTTAACTAGACAGTCATTCAAGCTGGCAAAGTAGGAAACCTAAAATGATTCAAAATTGAGTCCTTGAATTTCAGAGCAAGAAGCCCCTTCAGAGGTACTCTGTTTTAACTCCCCTCATTTTATGGATGAGAAAACTAACATTCAGAGAGGTTATGTGTCTTTGGCAAAGCCACCCAGCTGGTAAATGTGGGAACCAGGATTCTATAATAAGTGTCCTCTCTACATACATAGTTTTTAAATGGGTAACTCAGTATTGTGATGAAATATATATTAATGTAAGCTTGGCATCTGATGTGCTAGAAGGCATCACACAGTCTGTGTACAGAAAGTTAGATAAAAATGCTGCCCTGATTAAAAGTCTTCTCTGAAACATCTAAGAAGAAAGAAATTTTTTTTTTCTTCACATAATCAAGATTAGTCTTTTAACAGTATAGAGATCACATGTAAAGCTAGAGGGATGAATTCTGGAATTCCTGTTCTATTAACTAATGGGGCAGTGATAGCCTATTAAGATTTATTTGATTCCTTGAAGGGTCCAGAAGTTTATTTTCTTAAATTTATATGCCACCTCTATGAAACTTTAAGCTTCTAGACAGCTAGAAAAAAAAAAATCTAACAATGACACAAATTTATGTTTGCCAATCAAATGAGGATATCAAGTGTTTTAATTCCAAATTGTTCTCTGGAAAGGTCTAGAATGTAGTGCTACATACAATGCTGACATGGCCTCTGAAAAACAGGGGGATAATAAATCTATCACTCTTTAAGATGTTTTTGTTATACTTCTAAACAAAAATCTAACAAAATAAAAGGAAAATATCAGGGAAAACTTGAATTTATGCTAATTATTTATTTTTTTTAGATGACCTACCCTGGGTTGAGGGCTTCCCTGGGTCTCAGACAGTAAAGAATTTGCCTGCAATGTGGGAGACCTGGGTTTGATCCCTGGTTGGGAAGAGCTGGACAAGGGCAAGGCAACCCACTCCAGTATTCTTGCCTGGAGAATCTCACAGACAAAGAGGAGCCTGGCGGGCTATAGTCCATGAGGTCACAGAAAGTAAAAGTGAATTCACGTAGCCGTGTCTGACTCTTTGTGACCTCATGGACTGTATGTCATTCATCTCTGTATATCTTGCTCCTTCAGAGTTGAATAAATAGATGTTGAATAAATTATCAAATACTCCTAATGCTGACATTTACTAAAATACACCTAAACTCCACTCATGAGATGGATCTGCCAACCACTTAACAAATCTTTTGCTGAGAGCTTTCTATGTATAAGGTGCTGTGAATTATATATATATATATACGAAAACTTGGGCAGCTCCATCTTTTTGTGAAAATTTTAATCACTGAAATTTTGTTACAAGATGACAATCTGGATTCAATACAACCCAAACTGATTAACTTTGAACTAGATTAGATTTTAAATTTGAAGGGGATCTGATGCAATGCAAGTAGGACTGATTCTCAAAGAAAATCCATTTCGTACCTTGGCTGCCCAGATTCTATGAATTCTTTTTCCTTTGTATACAGTTTTAAGAATGTTTCAGCCACACTTATTACAACTATTCCAAATAAAACTGAAAATGTTTTCCTTCTCGGAAGGAAATGACCCAAATCATGTCCATTTATTCACCCAGGCCTATATTCATTATCTCTGGGAAATGTGGTTAGGCCTGAATGTGACACTTCATGACCCTGAACCTGGACTACAGTGAAAAATTTAACCGTTCCTGCAAGCATGAAATAACAACCCACTCCCAGCACTCTTGCATGGAAAATCCCACAGCCAGAGGAGGCTCGGAGGCTGCAGTCTATGGGGTCACAAGAATTGCACATGATTTGACTAAGCACACACACCTGATACAAAGGTGAAGCAAAAAGGGAAATTCACGGTTAAATTCCTACCACTGGTAAAGGGAAGAAGGTTAAAAAACAAACAAAAAAAGCACACTACTGGGGAAGGATGCTCGTCATGGCATAGATTTCTCACTCAGTTTGACTACATAGGGTTCCTCTGATTAAGAAAAATTGTCATCCTTGAGACAAGTATGGGGAGAAATTTCTTTCTGGGATCTGCCCTGCTGTACTAACCTACACATTTTGGCAATTGGTGTTCTAAGGATTGTCATTCAATTTTAAAATCACAGGTCCCTGCTTGTTACTCATTTAAAAAGGGCGCTAATTTGTTTGACTTCAGGGGATTATATGCCAGAAATTTTGTTGATCCATGGTCTTTAGATTTTATGAAGATCTGTTTAATTTCCTAACATCTCAAAATTGTACCTACCTAGAATCCAATCACACTTGCTTATGTACAAAGGGAATTTGCTGGTTCAGATAATTGGGTCCCGTCTGGCCCAAACATCTCCTACAACCACAAGGAGAAGTAGCACTGCAGAGCTGTAAAGAGCAGAGACTCTAGGGCTAAACTAACTGGGCTTACGTTCCAGCTCCCCTATCTACTAGCATTATGCGTTCAGTTCAGTTCATTTCAGGCATTAGGTTGTGTCCAACTCTTTGCAACCCCATGAATCACAGTACACTAGGCCTCCCTGTCTGCCCATCACCACCTCCCAGGGTTCACTCAAACTCATGTCCATTGATTCCGTGATGCCATCCAGCCATCTCATTCTCTGTCGTCCCCTTCTCCTCCTGCCCCCAATCCCTCCCAGAATCAGGGTCTTTTCCAATGAGTCAACTCTTCACATGAGGTGGCCAAAGTACTGGAGTTTCAGCTTTAGCATCAGTCCTTAAAATAAATACCCAGGACTGATCTCCATTAGGATGGACTGGTTGGATCTCCTTGCAGTCCAAAGTACTCTCAAGAGTCTTCTCCAACACCACAGATCAAAAGCATCAGTTCTTCAGCATTCAGCATTCTTTACAGTCAGACTCTCACATCCATACATGACCACTGGAAAAACAATAGCCTTGACTAAACGGACCTTTGTTGGCAAAGTAATGTTTCTGCTTTTCAAATGTTATCTAGGTCGGTCATAACTTTTCTTCCAAGGAGTAACTGTCTTTTAATTTCATGGCTGTGGTCACCATCTGCAATGATTTTGGAGCCCCCCTCAAAATAAAGTCTGATATTGTTTCCACTGTTTCCCCATCTATTTACCATCAAGTGAGGGGACCAGATGCCGTGATCTTCATTTTCTGAATGTTGAGCTTTAAGCCAATCTTTTCATTCTCCTCTTTCACTTTCATCAAGAGGCTCTTTATTTCCACTTCACTTTCTGACATAAGGTGGTGTCATCTGAATATCTGAGGTTACTGGTATTTCTCCTGGCAATCTTGATTCCAGATTGTGCTTTTTCCAGCCAAGCGTTTCTCATGATATACTCTGCATAGAAGTTAAATAAAGAGGGTGACAGCATACAGCCTTGACATACTCCTTTTCCTGTTTGGAACCAGTCTGCTGTTCCATGTCCAGTTCTAACTGTTGCTTCCTGATCTGCATATAGGTTTCTCAAGATGCAGGTCAGGTGGTCTGGTATTCCCATCTCTTTAAGAATTTTCCACAGTA
>SJYC01130975.1:0-25241 GCA_006408675.1 Madoqua kirkii | reverse complement strand
AATACGAAGAAGGGGTAATAATTTTGTTATACTGGTGCAAGATAGGAATCAAATTTAAACATTTTTCCATTTGTTTAGTTTATATAACTAATTTGTTACCACCTTTTGTTGTATATATTTTATGTGCTTTCCTTTGCCTAAATATTATACTACATCACAATAAAGCTAACTAAATAATATTGAATTATAATGAAACTAAAATAATGAACTAAATACTAACACACTATTCTAGACTATGTTAAGATTTTCTGGATTTTCATTTCCTTGATTAGTTCTTCAGCTACTCTTTCAGTATCACTGTGATATGTGCATATATAAGTGTATATATGGGGCTTCCCTGGTAGCTCAGATGGGAAAGAATCTGACTGCAGTACAGGAGACCTGGGTTCAATCCCTGGTTTGGGAAGATCCCCTAGAGAAGGGAATGGCAAACCATTCTAGGATCCTTGCTGAAGAATTCCCTGGACAGAGGAGCCTGGCAGAATTGAATATGACTGAGTGACTAACACACACACACACACACCTGTGTGCATGTATGTGCATGTGTAGGTGAATATGTACATATACACACACAAAGTTGATTTTTGTTTTAAATGGCAGTTATGTTCTATAAAGTCCCTGGAAACACTGAACTAGCAAATACTGGAACCATTGCTTCTAGGAGAAATATAAGATTAATTCCTGTGAGCCTCCAGTTCGTTTACATCACCTGATCGATACATAATCTTATTTTATGTGTGTTTTTGTTTAAAGACATACACACTTTTCATACACATACAAACAGATTTGATAACTCACCTTGTGCTTAGGAACACCAGATAGCACCTCAACACTACATTTGGGGGGCATTTTAAACAGTGAAATCACGAACAAAAAGCACACACAAAAAAGCAAAAATGTGGCACTAAATGTGTTGCAGAAAGAAATTATCACACATGAACTTCTCCCTACCGCCTGCCATTTTTTTAACTTTTATTTTGTATTGGAGCAGTGCCATTTAACAATGTTATCGTTTCAGTTCAAGCAAAGTGATTCAGTTATACATTTTCCCATTTAGGCTGTAAACAAGTATGAGAACTGAAAAAAGGCAGAACATTGCCTTGTTTGACCTCAGTGGGGACGGGCAAGTCAGATTACTCAAATTTTTGCCACCCTCTATGAATGACTGTGAAAAATGCTGTGAGTATTAATTTAGGGGTTGCTATTCATTTTACTGATCTGGGGAATTTGTAAATAGAGGATCTGCAAATAATGAGGCTGACCCTGTGTGTGTGTACACATAATATTAGAAGGCTGAGCTTGTCACATTAAAATAAGTCTTGGCTGTTTTTGAAGGTTTAGTTTTAGAAGTATTCTTTCTCTGCCTCGTCTCATTGTTTTTATTCTTCAGTGTTTTTTTTTTTAATGTTTCTCTTCTTTCATTTTATGTACACACACAGACTAATCAGCTCACTTTAGTTTGTGTCTCTTTCCCAAGGTGTATATTTCCTTTTCTCAGTAAATGTGGAATGGATGGGTTTAGAAATCAGGGATAATGGCTTGCCTTTGATGCCCTTTCTGCCTTTTAGTGGGCACAGTCCTTCCCCATATCTATCACTGATGGGCAACTTAATGGGCACATGCCCCGGTCTACTTCTCACTACTAGGGGTTTTTTTTTTTTTTTTAACCTATTGCAGTGGTTCCCAATGTTAGCTTGAGATGACGTGTTCACTGGCCTATCATAAGTGAAGAAAAATTACCAGCACTGCATTGAGAATAAATTTGTTTAATCGAGACAATTTTTTGAGATTATTTTTCTATATTTTTGGAATTCCTCTTGTTTTTATTTTGATGGTTTGACTTGTAAAACAAAGCAAATTGCAATCCAGTATGATTCCCAAAATTTTTTGAAATTTTATTACTGTATGCAATCCAGAAGTCCAGACACAGTATACTCTGTCCTAGCAGTGTTATATCTTTTCCTTCCCCAAACATCTTTCCTCTTGCAGATAGATAGGATAGTAATAATAATAACTATATGCCAGGACCTATCCAAACACTCATTGAACTCCTTTAATCTCTGCAATAACTCAGCTAAGTAGGTCGGTACTGTTATTATCCCCATTTTATAGATGGAAGAATTAAGGTACAGAGAGACCCTCAAGTTTACCCAGTTGGTTTGTGGCAGCTTTAAGATTAGAACATGGGCAGTTCAGTTCGAATCCACCGTCATAAGCAGCCTGCTGAGTTCTCTTTCTACCGAGACCACCTGCGTTACTGGGCTCTTCCTTTCTGCCTTCCGCTCTCCTTGGAGGTAATGACATTTCCCAGCATGCAGTGCTGCTAGCACTCCTACCCCTCTCTCCATTCCTGTCCTGTTCCTGACACCTCTTGCTTTCCCGGATGGACAAGGATGGCCAAGATTGAAGGTCAGAGGTACACAGGAAGGAATATAATGTTGCTTGACTCTTAATACAGTGCAAAGGACAGAGAGCCCATTTCCTGTTTGCTGGAGATGCCGTCTCTCATTCCAAATAAGACTATGGAGAAGACATGACCAATATTCCATTTTTAGACTTTCTTTTCTTTTTAATGCTAGAAGCAGTCTGACCTGTGTCATGCACTTAAACCTGGATATGTTTTCCTTAATCCATCTCTTTGTGTCTTACACATTTAATATCTTTTGTATTTTAAGACATTATTCCTCAGTTTCAGCTTTAAGGCTGTTCAGAGTTTTGTTTTTGTTTTTTGTCTTTATGAGTATATTGGCAAAAGCTATGTTAGTCAACATTTCAAATTCCAAGCAGGTTCTCCCTAATTTTTTTCCCCTGTTTGCTTTAGTCACATTTTCCCAAAAATAAGCTCTTCTCCTGAAACTTGAGTGATATGTTTTCCTTCTTTTATTTTGCAGCATCTTTTCTCTGCTTCCATTTTGGTTCTCTCTCTGTTCAGTCAAGTAGAAAGAGAACACATTGTACACAAGAATGATGTTTTCTTATAAACAGGATGGGTGTATCCTTCTTGGTTCCTCTCTCATCTCTTTTTCCCTTCCTTCCTTGGCTTTTAGAAACCTTGTCTCAGATCCTAACTAGAGGGATGACTATTTTTCTAGCTCTCTGCTATGACTCTCTGAGCCAGGGAGGTAGGCTCGTTGGCCTGGGCATCCACTATGGGACTTGTCCCTGTGTTTGCTCCTGCCGCACCCACAGCTCTTTCCCTCTCTCACCCACTGAAGGCACACGTGCTCAGCCTGCCTTCTGGTTTGTGCCATTGCTCGTGACCGTGGGGGAGCATCTCTATCTGAGTGTTCTCCTTGGTAGCAAGCACCTCTGCAAACCTACTTTGGAATGCCATTAGTCCATAGCTTTAGATGGGCAGGGGTGGGGAGGAGCTGTTGCCTCCCTATGCTGTAATGCTGCCTGACTGTGACCTCAGTCCTTCTTTTTCCAATCAAGAGAGCTGCTGCCAAGGTTTCCCACTGTGCTTGGTAACTTCCCTTATTCTAGTTCAACTAATACTCTTCCTTTGAGAAACCTCAAAGCTTGAAGAATGTAGCCAGCAACTTTCCTGAGTTTTCAATACCAGTGCAGAATTGTTGGTATTTTTATTTTCCTTTGGTTTGGTCCCTGGGTCAGGAAGATCTCATGGAGGAGGGCATGGCAATGCACACCAGTGTTCTTGCCTGGAGAATCCCCACAGACAGAGGAGACTGATAGACTATAGTCCATAGGGTTGCAAAGAGTCGGACATGACTGAAGCAACGTAGCATGTACAACCATATTTATGAGCTTCCCAGGTTGCTCAGATGGTAAAGAATCTGTCTGTAATTGGAAGATCTCATGGAGGAGGGCATGGCAATGCACACCAGTGTTCTTGCCTGGAGAATCCCCACAGACAGAGGAGACTGATAGACTATAGTCCATAGGGTTGCAAAGAGTCGGACATGACTGAAGCAACGTAGCATGTACAACCATATTTATGAGCTTCCCAGGTTGCTCAGATGGTAAAGAATCTGTCTGTAATGCAAGAGACCAGGGTTTGATCCCTGGACTGGGAAGATTCCTTGAAGAAGGGCATGGCAAGGCAACCCACTCCAGTATTCTTGCCTGGAGAATTCCATGGACAGAGGAGACTGGCAGGCTATTCAGTCCATGGGATCACAAAGAATCGGACATGACTGAGCCACTAACACTTTCACTGTCACTTTCGGTCATATCAGTGGGATTTGAAGAGGGCCTTTCAGAGACCTGTGCTCAAGCCATCATCTTCCATTGACATCTTTAACTTGTATATATATTTTAGCAGCAGATGGGGGGAATTGTGCTGGGCATGTTTACTCGTGTGGTCTTATTTAATCCACCAAACATCCCTTTAAGGTGTTTTATCATTATTCCCATTTCTCAGACAAGTAAACTGAAGTTCAAAGAGCATGTTTGAGTCTGTACAGCTAGTTAGAAGTGAACCCAATGGGAAGCAGATCTCAATTTTTCTAATAAAGTATGCTGCTTCTCTACCACCCTGCCTGGCGTCTGCCTAAATTATCATGCTGGGCAGAGGCACAAGTCAAGTCCAGTCTTTGATGATATGTGATCTTGTCACTTTCTTGCTGTGGGACCTTGGGCCAGTTTCTGCTTCAGTAAAATGGGAATAATAATATATGTGCTTTTAGAATTTGTAGAGAGAGTATGTGTCAGGGCTTTCAAACTCAGATGCCTTTAGGAACTTGGCAGGTGGCGTAAATATGTGAGGTGGCCTCATGTAAGATTATCTGGAGTGACGGGAACTATGAACCCTGCAGAGGGCCTGCTCTGAAGACATCAAAATCTATTTGTTAAGTCACTAGACTGACTGACTGCCCACCAGAGGGGCTAAATGGGAAAAGAAATGTCAAAGATGGGGTGAAATTGGAATTTTCATAGACGCATGGTGGGAATGTAAATTGAATTGTATAACCTCTTTGGAAAGGCATTTTGGAAAATACATGCATTCTGACGCAGCATTTCAACTCTTGAGTGAACTCAACTCATTTCAACCAAAGGAATACAGATGTCCACCAAAAGTTCTATATGTTCAAGAATGTGCAAAATAGCAGCACTAATAATAGCCCAAACAGGAAACTACCATCACCTGACAAAATGTGGAATGTTAACACAATGGAATAATACAGAGCGATGAGAACGAAGAAACAATGACAGGCAACGATATGGACACATGGCCAGAAGGTCAAGCAACAAAGCTACAGAAGGAAGAACATAATGTTGTATGATTTCACAGTAGGATAAACGAACCCATGCTATGGATAGAAGTTAGTGGAAGGGAGTTCGAGAAGGGCTTCTGGGGGTGTTTCTGCTATTCACTTTATGAAAATCACCAAGCTGCACACTTTGGATCTGTTGGTTGTGTGAAGCTACATATTCTTTAAGCCACTTTTATTCTTGAAAGCAGCTTTACTGATAGAAGATCAGTTGAAGAGTTTCAGTCAAAAGGTGGATGTGATGAAGTAAAGGTATAATGCAGGAATGAGATGCAGAAGACAGGGAACCCATTAAGGAATCTTATAATAGAGTAACAGAGCTGAACCTGCATGTTGAAAACCTACTATGTATACAACAGTCATCTGAAAATATCAATTATTCTCCTATCATCTGTAACGTATCTATCCAATATGGTTTTCTTTAAATAACTTATTTTTCAAATAAAAGGAACTGTCCATCATAATTTTTATGTACTAGCTATTTTTTCAAATATACAATAAATAAAGGATTGTTTCCACTTTAGATTATGACAAACGAGCCTTTGTGAATTAATTCTCCTGTTAAAAATGACTAGCAACCTGGATAAAAAATATTTCAAAATCAGCCCTTGAGGGTTCAGGATCCTAAAGAAAACAGGAACACAGAGATATTCTGTGACAATTTTCCCCTTGAGGGACTTAGCGATTCATGGATGGCAGGTGTGAGTGTTAAGCCAATAAGAACTTTTGGCAGCCAGAAATGGCAGCCCACTCCAGTGTTCTTGCCTGGAGAATCCCAGGGATACGGGAGCCTGGTGGGCTGCCGTCTATGGGGTCACACAGAATTGGACACGACTGAAGTGACTTAGCAGCAGCAGCAGGCTGAGGAAACCGACAATCTGAGATTGAGGCCTTGCAAACAACCTGAATTTTCAGCTGAGACTGCTGAAGGGCCCGAGGCATAAGAGGAAAACAGAAATCAATCTACCCTCTCAATGACTGAAACCAGCACTGAATCAGCCTCATGTTTGATCCCTATAAAGTGCATTCCCAGTAGCCTACTTAATATTAGTTCAGAGACTTCTTTCTTTGGATCCTGCAAGTTTGCTCTCTCCAGAGGCAGATGCTGCTGTTGCTGCTAAATCGCTTATGGACCCCATAAACGGCAGCCTACCAGGCTCCACCCCTGGGATTCTCCAGGCAAGGACAGTGGAGTGGGTTGCCATTTCCTTCTCCAAGAGGCAGACGAGTGGTGAGAAAATAACCACAACACCCACTGTTTATTAAACGTTTGTTATGTGTCAGATTCTTTCTACTACACTAAAAGAGATTACATTATAATCCCAATTTTTCTGCTAAGAAAACTGAATCTCAGAGTTAAATAACTTGCCCAAGATCACAAAACTTGTAAATGTTAGAAATCAGATGGGACCCACTTGTGGCTCCACAGTTGGTGTGCGTTCACTATGCCAGCAATCTGGAGTCAGTGTGTAGCTGGCCTTATGTACACCTCATTGACAGTGCAGTGGCACCTACATCTCATGGGCACTGCACGTTTCCAGCTGGCAGGTCCAAGTGCTTCCTCTTTTAGGCAACAAGATGTAAAGGTAAGTTCTTGGGACTAGGTCATAATTCTAAGCTCCGCTACCCCTGACTCTTTGTTCTTAAGTTTCTTGTTACCTGTGGCTTTACTTCATCCCATTTCATCAGTTGTTGTCTCCTACCATGGGGCTAGGCTGCCAGCAATCTTTTACATCTGACCTGACCTTTCCCTGCTTTTCAGTAGACCATTATCTTTCCTGAGTCTATCTTGTTAATTTTTCTGACTTTTATTTCAATAAAACTCAGTTCATCTGGCTTCAGCGTTTAGACTAAGCGCTAGTCTGTTTTCACTTCTGATGTCATCTGCAATCAATTGATAGTGCCTTCCTGGAGCACCGTGGCAGAAGGACAGTGAGGCCCATTCGCACTGAGAGCTAGTGTGTGCCTGGCTCGATGAATGATGTCTGGTGTGAGCCTTGGTTGGGAGGGAGGGGGAATGGCAGCTTCACACCACACATTCGTCTCTACGACTCTATGCTCTGGCCACTGTTCACCTTCCCAACTACCCCTATTTTGTTTCAAAAGAATGGAATGAGTTTTTGGTTTTGAAATTCCCTTCAGGTGCAGTTCCTTAAGGAGGGATGCCCCCATAGGTCATGTTGGGGTCCTTTTAAACTCAGCTACTTATTAGGAAATATTGGAACAGAGACATAAACCTTGGCTCCTAAGAGCAAATTCTCCTCTCTCTGCTGTATTAAGTCTCTATCTAGGTCTTTCCACAGCTGATTAGGGTTTATGAACCAAGAATTTATACACTTGACCTGATAAGTTGTTTTTTTTTTCTGAGCTGTGACTATTTTTACATGAGAAGCCTAGCCAGGTTATAAAAAAGGAATCACATGACATTACACATTTAATGAATCACCTTCTTTATTGAAAAGAATCAGGTTACATGAAATTCGGATGGTCCCTGAACACCATGAACATATCTTTTGCATAAAAAAGTGTGAAAGTGGAGAACTGACTTATGTCACTCACTGGACAGTGGGTGTGGGCACCTTGGGACAGGTGTTCCTCTTTTGTTGCCTTAGAGGTGCTTCTATGTCTGTCTCTTTCTGCCTTCAAGCTCTTTCTAACTTCCTTATCCCTTCAGTTTTGCTTTCTTTGCAGCGTCTATTATTCCTTGTCTCTCAGTGAGGGGTTTCAGCCAAATTAACCACTTCTAGTCCCAGAACTTCCAGAAAAATAGCTTCACATCTATGAACTGACTTCAGCCTTTCAGCTAGGAAACGGAAATTGTTCACTGATCTATATACCATGTGGTATTCTACATGTTAATCCATGGGGAAAAGGTTTTGCAGAGAGGGTATTACAAGCTAGTTGAAAATGCTGAAACCTTGGAAAGGTGGAACTTGAAAGAAACAATAGAGATTATTTAACCTACCCACTCTTGAAATGAGAGTGCAGAGGGGCCCAGAATGTTAATAATCCCTTAATGTCATGGGCTGAACTGTGTCTTCCAACAGTTCATGTGTTCATGGACTAACAGCAAGACATTATTTCCAAATACAGCCAGAATATGGTTATAACTGAGTGACAACAACGATGGTTATATCTGGAGATAATGTCTTTCAAGAGATACTTAAGGGAAAATGCAGTCTTGAGGATGGCCACTAATCCAATCTGACTGCTGGTCCTTATGGAGGAAAGACCACGTGAGGACACCTCAAATAGAGACTTCCAGAGAAACCAAACCTGTCGGCACTTTGACTTTGGATCTAGCCTCCAGAACTGTGGTATTTCTGTTGTTTGTCACCTAGCCTGTGGTATTTTGTTATGGCAGCCCTAGCAAATGAATGCACTCCGCTAGTAGGACTGGGATCGAAACCCAGGTCCCCGAATCAAAGAGGAGGTGTTTTTCTCTGTCTGTTCTATTTGTAATGATCCCTAACACTGTTTGTGACAGGATATACAACACAAATCTGCCTTTCCTTTTAAGATTTATGGATTGAAGACAGCCATCAAAATTAGGCTGAACTATAAGAAATAATTATGATTATATCCTTAGTGATCAATGCAAAGAAATAGAGGCAAACAACAGAATAGGAAAGACGAGAGATCTCTTCAAGAAAATTAGAGATACCAAGGGAACATTTCATGCAAAGATGGGCTCAATAAAGGACAGAATGGTAGGGACCTAACAGAAGCAGAAGATATTAAGAAGAGGTGGCAAGAATACACAGAAGAACTGTACAAAAAAGATCTTCAAGACCAAGATAATCATGACGGTATGATCACTCACCTAGAGCCAGACATCCTGGAATGTGAAGTCAAGTGGGCCTTAGAGAGCATCACTACAAACAAAGCTAGTGGAGGTGATGGAATTCCAGTGGAGCTATTTCAAATCCTGAAAGATGATGCTGTGAAAGTGCTGCACTCAATATGCCAGCAAATTTGGAAAACTCAGCAGTGGCCACAGGATTGGAAAAGGTCAGTTTTCATTCCAATCGCAAAGAAAGGCGATGCCAAAGAATGCTCAAACTACCGTACAATTGCACTCATCTCACATGCTAGTAAAGTAATGCTCATAATTCTCCAAGCCAGGCTTCAGCAATATGTGAACTGTGAACTCCCTGATGTTCAAGATGGTTTTAGAAAAGGTCCAAAGAAAAGCAATGCCAAAGAATGCTCAAACTACCACACAATTGCACTCATCTCACACACTAGTGAAGAATTGCTCAAAATTCACCAAGTCAGGCTTCAGCAATACATGCACCATGAAATTCCAGATGTTCAAGCTGATTTAGAAAAGGCAGAGGAACCAGAGATCAAATTGCCAACATCCGCTGGATCATCAAAAAAGCAAGAGAATTCCAGAAAAACATCTATTTCTGCTTTATTGACTATGCCAAAGCCTTTGACTGTGTAGATCATAATAAACTGTGGAAAATTCTTAAGGAGATGGGAATACCAGACCACCTAACCTGCCTCTTGAGAAACCTATATGCAGGTCAGGAAGCAACAGTTTGAACTGGACATGGAACAACAGATTGGTTCCAAATAGGAAAAGGAGTACGTCAAGGATGTATATTGTCACTCTGCTTATTTAACTTCTATGCAGAGTACATCATGAGAAATTCTGGGCTGGAAGAAGCACAAGCTGGAATCAAGATTTCCAGGAGAAATATCAATAACCTCAGATATGCAGATGACACCACCCTTATGGCAGAAAGTAAAGAGGAACTAAAGAGCCTCTTGATGAAAGTGAAAGAGGAGAATGAAAAGATTGGCTTAAAGCTCAACATTCAGAAAATGAAGATCATGGCATCTGGTCCCTTCAGTTCATGGCAAATAGATGGAGGAACAGTGGAAACAGTGTTAGACTTTATTTTTGTAGGGTTCCACAATCACTGCAGATGGTGGTTGCAGCCATGAAATTAAAAGATGCTTACTCCTTGGAAGGAAAGTTATGACCAACCTAGACAGCATATTGAAAAGCAGAGATATTACTTTGCCAACAAAGGTCCGTCTAGTCAAGGCTATGTTTTTTCGAGTGGTCATGTACGAATGTGTGAGAGTTGGACTGTGAAGAAAGCTGAGCACCGAAGAACTGATGCTTTTAATCTGTGGTGTTGGAGAAGACTCTTAAGAGTCCCATGGACTGCAAGGAGACCCAACCAGTCCATTCTGATGGAGATCAGCCCTGGGATTCTTTTGGAAGGAATGATGCTAAAGCTGAACTCCAGTAGTTTGGCCACCTCATATGAAGAGTTGACTTATTGGAAAAGACTCTGATGCTGAGAGGGATTGAAGGCAGGAGGAGAAGGGGAAGACAGAGGGTGAGATGGCTGGATGGTATCACTGAATCAATGGACGTGAGTCTGAGTGAACTCCGAAAGTTGGTGAAAGACAGGGAGGCCTGGCGTTCTGTGATTCATAGGGTCGCCAAGAGTTGAACATGACTAAGCAACTGAACTGAACTGAATTAACAATATTGTATTGGTTCTGCCACACATCAACATGAATCTGCTACGGGCGTACACGTTTCCCCGTCTTGCACCCCTCTCCCAAACCCTGACAAAGTCATGTCTGACACTTTGCAACCTCATGGACTGTATAGTTCATGGAATTCTCCAGGCCAGAATACAGGTGTGGATAACCTTTTCTTTCTCCAGGGAATCTTCCCAACCCAGGGATCAAACCCAGGTCTCCCACACTGCAGACAGATTCTTTACCAGCTGAGCAACAAGGGAAACCCAATAATACTGGAGTTGGTAGCCTATCCCTTTTCCACCAGATTTGCCCGATCCAGAAATTGAACTGGGGTCTCCTGCACTGCAGGTGGTTTCTTTACCAACTGAGCAAGACAGCCTTCCAAAAGTGACACTCAGTTTAGTTAAGGGGAACATTTTATAGGGTTTTTGAAAGTGGTCAGTTTGAAATCTTAATTTATACCTGTTTTCTGAAGAGAGTGGAGGAAACAGTGTTCCCATATTGGCAAATGATTGGAATGTAATTATATGTAGCTATCTCAGTGCTTTTTTTTTTTTCTTATCAGTATCTTTCCATTTCTGAAACTGGCCCTCTTCTATGTGTTTGGATAGCAAGCACAAGTCTATTCCTATCTTTACCAACCTCCTATTCCCTTTTTAGCACACCACCAAATTTTGACATGTCAGTCACACTGGTTTAAATTAAACTTGTTCTCTGGAAGGAATAAGGCATGTGTTCCACATGGGAACAACATCGTTTTGCAGTGATTCATACAGATTCTTGGGGTCTCTCCATAAGACTAAAGTTTCTGAACTAAGCGAGAATGGAACTTTCAAAAGCCATCATTCTCCCCAAGGGTAGAGTTCTCACAAGAGAACTGAAGTCAACAGGAAGGAAGGCAGGGTTGAGATGGACAGGTAGATAAACAGACAGATTAGAATAGGGAGGCAGTGAGAAAGAAAGAAAAGAAGGAAGGGAAAGAAGGAGACAGAAATGAATTTGTGGCATAACTTGACCCTTAAAGCACATCACATCAGCTAGCTAGCACAATAAATATAATAAATAGCCAAGCAGACAACTAGAATATTCAGCCATAGGAGCTAATTTTTCATATTATGGTTAGAACTCTGTCATCTAGCATTAAATAATTCTAATACAATTTTTCACTGAAAGCTAAAGATTAACTAATTCCTGTCTGGAGGTTACATCTCTCATAGAATAGAAAGCTGAGATTTAGTTTCTCAGTATGTTAGATGCTACCCTCATACTGTCCATAACTATTCATACAGCTTTAATAGACTTCATCTCCTGAGACATGAATAAAGTGACTCTCATTCTAATTCTACTCATATATTGTCACTAGGATGATGAGAGGGGGCCAGGAATATACTATATTTCTTAATATTAGGTTTTATTGTTCCACTAATCTCCATAAAATATAAGATACTCAAAATAATATGATTTTACCTGCTGTAGTAACCACAGACCTTGCTTCAAATCAAAGGATATGATTTATGTATATGTATTTATCTATATTGGGGTGCTTGGAAGTAAGGTATGGGAAATAGTATTGATTGCTTTTGCTTTCACATCTATAGTACAACCAGAGATTATCAGATAACACATTTCTCAAGGGGACTGCCTCTCAAATGTCAATGTGCACACAAATCACTTGTAAATTATTTAAGCTGTAAATTCTTATTTACTAGATCTGTGTGTGTGTGTGTGTGTGTGTGTGTGTGTGTGTGCATGTGGGCACATGTGCTCAGTTGCTCAGTTGTGTCTGACTCTGTGACTCCATGGACTGTAGCCCACCATGTTCCTGTGTCCATGGAATTCCCCAGGCAAGAATACTGGAATGGGTCACCATTTCCTCTTCCAGGGGATCTTCTTGACCCAGGGATCACACCTTTGTCTCCTGCAACTCCTGCACTGGCAGGTGGATTCTTTGCCACTCTACCACCTGGGAAGCATACAAGTCTCTATATCTACCAAGTTCCTCAGTGCTGCCAATACTGTTGGTCATGGGTCCACATTTTGAATGGCAAGGTTCCAGGGTTTCCCTGATAGCTCAGTTGGTAAGAATTCTCCTGCAATGCAGAATTTGATTCCTGGATTAGGAAGATTCCCTGGAGAAGGGAAAGGCTACCCACTCCAGTATTCTGGCCTGGAGAGCTCCATGGACTGTATAGTCTACGGGGTTGCAAAGAGTAGGACATAACTGAGTGACTTTCACTTTCACAGGAAACTTCACCCAGCCAACGTGTGTGCCAGAGATAAAGTCTCTGGTTGGGCTCTGTAAAGCTTTATATCCAAGACTGATGAATCTGATGGCATCAGGAAGTTGAAATATTCATACATTCTTATTAATGCTAAATGTAAAAAATAGTAATATAATTATATATCATAATTATTGTTGTATGCTATAGAAGAGAAAAAACAACATATTGTAAAATTCATTTTCTGTTGCTTCTCTAACAGAAACCATAAAACTAGTCAATGATTTTAAGAGAAAGTATGTCAGACAACTGAAAATCATACCCATTAATACCAGGAGAACATAGGGATGGTCAGGTTCAGCGACCTGTGATTGTCATGCTAGGAGAGATTATTTTAGGTAAGACTTCATAGTAGCTATTCAAATTTCCATCCTCTAATGGACACGTGGAAGTGCTGAGCAATTTCTATATTTAATTGGTGAGGATACCTACATTAATGAAAATAACAATCCACAACTGCCAATTAGCATGGTTTGATATTCAGATGTACACTTTCAATATTTTTTGATATTGAAAGTCTTTGATAAAAAAAAAAAAAAACCCTTTCCTTAATGAAAGTTCCAAGAAATGGATACCTCACCCTTTGTTGTCTGATTAATTTATTTTCACTTTTTTTTTTTTTGGTAAAGATCTCGCATGTAATTTTTTTGACAGAAATGTATTTCATTACTATTTGCTTAGAATATAAATAATTGTATTTTAGATTTACATGAAACTGAAGTAAAGTGAATTCAACAAATATTTGTTGAAATGAACTAGAATATGCACACATTCTATCTGGGCATACACACATACTGACTGAATGTTCCATTTTGGTTATTAATGTTTATCTTAGTCAAATCTCTAAAGTGGCTACATTAATTACTAAAAGCAAAACACTGTATCTTAGGCGAGGCAGGCTTCATTTAAAGCTGTGGTAGTAAGGCCACCTGGTAGAACCATGGGGGTGGGACCCTTGCCTGGCAGAGCTACAGGGCTAAGATCTCAACCTTAGTGGGTTCAGAGGGCAGAGTAGCAAACCAAAGGGGATTATTCTTGAGCCTTAAGATCTAATAATACTTGCTTTTCTAGGTTTTGGACTTGATTGGAACCCATCAGCCCTTTCTTCATTATGATTTCTTTCTTTTGGAATTGGAAATGTCTATCCTATACCAAATCTGGTTCCTTAAGTCTATTTCTCACTTTCACTGTATAATCATAAGGGATTTGATTTAGGACATACCTCAATGGTCTAGTGGTTTTCCCTACTTTCCTCAATTCAAGTCTGAATTTGGCAGTAAGGAGTTCATGATCTGAGCCAAAGTCAGCTCCCAGTCTTGTTTTTGCTGACTTTATAGAGCTTCTCCATCTTTGGCTGCAAAGAATAGAATCAATCTGATTTTGGTGTTGACCATCTGGTGATGTCCATGTGTAGAGTCTTCTCTTGTGTTGTTGGAAGAGGGTATTTGCTATGACCAGTGGTTCTCTTGGCTTCATTACATATTCCAAGGCCAAATTTGCCTGTTACTTCAAATGTTTCTTGACTTCCTACTTTTGCATTCCAGTCCCCTATAATGAAAAGGACATCTTTTATGGATGTTAGTTCTAAAAGGTCTTGTAGGTTTTTATACAACCGTTCAACTTCAGCTTCTTCAGTGTTACTGATTGGGGCATAGACTTTGATTACTGTTATACTGAATGATTTGCTTTGGAAACAAACAGAGATCATTCTGTCATTTTTGAGATTGCATCCAAGTATTGCATTTCGGAATCTTTTGTTGGCCATATGGCTACTCCATTTCTTCTAAGGGATTCCTGCCCACAGTAGTAGATATAATGGTCATCTGAGTTAAATTCACCCATTCCAGTCCATTTTAGTTCGCTGATTCCTAGAAGGTCAACATTCACTCTTGTAATCTCCTGTTTGATCACTTCCAATTTGCCTCGATTCATGGACCTAACATTCCAGGTTCCTATGCAATGTTGCTCTTTAATCCATCAGACCTTGCTTCTATCACCAGTCACATCCACAACTGTGTATTCTTTTTGCTTTGGCTCCATCCCTTCATTCTTTCTGGAGTTATTTCTCTACTGCTCTCCAGTAGCATATTGCAAAAAAGTCTGGGGAGTCCTTACAAATAGCTGTGAAAAGAAAAGAAGCAAAAAGCAAAGGAGAAAAGGAAAGATATAAGCATCTAAATGCAGAGTTCCAAAGAATAGCAAGAAGAGAAAAGAAAGCCTTCCTTAGCGATCAGTGCAAAAATATAGAGGAAAACAACAGAATGGGAAAGACTAGAGATCTCTTCAAGAAAATTAGAGATACCAAGGGAACATTTCATGCAAAGATAGGCTTGATAAAGGACAGAAATGCTATGGACCTAACAGAAGCAGAAGATACTAAGAAGAGATGGCAAAAATACAGAGAAGAATTGTACAAAAAAGATCTTCATGACCAAGATAATCATAATGGTATGATCACTCACCTAGAACCAGACATCCTGGAATGTGAAGTCAAGTGGGCCCTAGAAAGCATCACTACAAACAAAGCTAGTGGAGGTGATAGAATTCCAGTGGAGCTATTTCAAATCCTGAAAGATGATGCTGTGAAAGTGCTGCACTCAAAATGCAACAAATTTGGAAAACTCAGCAGTGGCCACAGGACTGGAAAAGGACAGTACTCATTCCAATTCCAAAGAAAAGGCAATGACAAAGAATGCTCAAACTACCGCACAATTGCACTCATCTCACACGATGGTAAAGTAATACTCAAAGTTCTCCAAGCCAGGCTTCAGCAATATATGATCTGTGAACTTCCTGATGTTCAAGCTGGTTGTAAAAGGCAGAGGAAACAGAGATCAAATTGCAAGCATCTGCTGAATCACAAAAAAGCAAGAGAGTTCCAGGAAAACATCTATTTTTGCTTTATTGACTATGCCAAAGCACACTGTCAGTGTGGATAACAATAAACTGTCGAAAATTCTGAGAGAGATGGGAATACCAGACCTCCTAACCTGCGTCTTGAGAAACATATATGCTGGTCAGGAAGCAACAGTTAGAACTGGACATGAAACAACAGACTGGTTCCAAATAGGAAAAGGAGTACGTCAAGGTTGCATACTGTCACCCTGTTTATTTAACTTCTATGCAGAGTACATCATGAGAAATGCTGGGCTGGAATAAGCACAAGCTGGAATCAAGATTTCCAGGAGAAATATCAATAACCTCAGATATGCAGATGACATCACCCTTATACAGAAATTGAAGAGGAACTAAAAAGCCTCTTGATGAAAGTGAAAGAGGAGAGTGGAAAGGTTGGCTTAAAGCTCAACATTCAGAAAACGAAGATCATGGCATCTGGTCCCATCACTTCATGGCAAATGGATGGGGAAACAGTGGAAACCGTATCAGACTTTATTTTTCTGGGCTCCACAATCACTGCAGATGGTGGTTGCAGCCATGAAATTAAAAGATGCTTCCTCCTTGGAAGGAAAGTTATGACCAACCTAGACAGCATATTGAAAAGCAGAGACATTACTTTGCCAACAAAGATCCGTCTAGTCAAGGCTACCGTTTTTCCAGTGGTCATGTATGGATGTAAGATTTGGACTGTAGAGAAGGCTGAGTGTTGAAGAACTGATGCTTTTGAACTGTGGTGTTGGAGAAGACTCTTGAGAGTCCCATAGACTGCAAGGAGATCCAACCAGTCCATTCTAAAGGAGATCAGTCTTGGGTATTCATTGTAAGGAAAGGTGCTAAAGCTGAAACTCCAGTACTTTGGCCACCTCATGTGAAGAGTTGACTCATTGGAAAAGACTCTGATGCTGGGAGGGATTGGGGGCAGGAGAAAAAGAGTATGACAGAGGATGAGATGGCTGGATGGCATCACAACTCAGTGGACGTGAAATCTTGGAGATGGTGATGGACAGGGAGGTCTGGCATGCTGTGATTCATGGGGTCGCAAAGAGTTGGATACAACTGAGTGACGGAACTGAACTGCACTGATCCTATACAAATTCTACCACTGTATTTTGTAATCTTATAATTTATCTGGTTTCACAAGTTGGACAGGTGAAGAAGAATTTGGCTTCAATATCAGTAATACCTGGTGCCTCACCTATATCTGATTTAGGTGACATTTAGATACTTTTGACAATAGGATTGGTGCTGGAAATTTGATGCTTTTGTGGCTACTGGAATGAAATGAATATATTTTGTGTGCCACTTGAGAGGCTGATATTTTGTTAAGCAGCCTGACCTAAGACAGACCACATATTCTTTGCTGCATCCTGGACTTGACCTTTGCTTGAAAACCCCTGCTTAAGTATAGCACTGGTTACCATTTAGGGAGACAAAAAAAATTCAAACCGTCAAGTTCTTCCTACTTACCGTTTAATAATATACTTCTCTTCTCATATTTTACTACATACAGCAGGAAGAAACCAGGAGGCATCTGCTCAGAAACTACCTGTGTTACATCACCCAGCTCACTAGGAACATCTTTTTACCAAATAATTGCAGATGACATTGTTGTTAAATCTTTCACCACTTCAGGACAAGGATCCTCTGTCTTCCAGTTTCTAATACCAGCATTTACCTTAGGCTTACTCTCATCTCCATTTCTCAGTCCTTAATCAATACACCATGAATTCTGAGAATTTGTTTTACTACAGCTATTGGAAAAATAAATTATCCCAAGTCTGTGTGAGTTTCACCCCTCCCATCCGTCTCTCCCTGCCTTGGATAGTTTCCTCATTGGCATATGCTCGTCAGTCAACTAGACTCGCATTGGACCCTCTGCAAGTCTCTAAGGTTCTCTTTTTGTGCAGTTATTTCCCCTTCTGAGATTCTTCCCTGCAAACTTTATCTGTCTTGGTTTATTCAGACTCCTAGCTGTCATTTTTTTTTTTAATTTTACTTTATATTACTTTACAATACAGTATTGGTTTTGACATACATCAACATGAATTCACCACGGGTATACACGTGTTCCCCATCCTGAACTCCCCACCTACTTGCCTCCCTATACCATCTCTCTGGGTCATCCCAGTGCACCAGCCCCAAGCATCCTATATCCTGCACTGAACCTAGACTGGTGAATCTTTTCTTATAGGATATTATACATGTTTCAATGCCATTCTCCCAAATTCTGCATTTCAGATCTCTTGGCTGCAAGTAAGCTCTCCTTTACCGTCCATGGCATTGACATTCTCCAGACAGTATACTGGCTCAAAGACAGAACTCAACCTCATTTTTCCCCTGGGTCTCATCTATATCTGATTTAGATGACAGTTAGATACTTTGGACAATAGAGTTGATGTGGCTTTTTTGGTTGCTTTAGACTGAGGAGTAAATATGATCCTAATTAACTCCATCTTGCCTTGAGGCAGTCACCATACTGAATTGTTAATGCCTAAATTACATCATGAAGTGACCTTGTCCTGATATCTAGATTTAACTCTTGTCAACTATCCCCGTATTATTTTTTAGGGTATGTTATGTAACTTTCTCATGTACTGTTAGTGTGAATTATCATATTCTTTTCCTGACTAGCACTGTAAGAAAATTTTCTAGCCTTTTAAGCAATTAGATCACTATTCTAAAGATTGGCCTTTCAGCCGAATTTCAAATACCACAACTGACTGTACATTTCAAGAGTACCTATGAGACATTTCCAGTGTAGTAAACTAAGGACTCGCCTCACGGCTCCTAAAGAATCTGCTTGCAGTGCAGGAGATACAGGTGACATGGGTTCGATCCCTGGATCAGAAAGATTCTCTGGAGAAGGAAATGGCAACCTGCTCCACTGTTCTTGCCTGAAAAGCCCCATGGACAGAGGAGCCTACAGTACACAGAGTTGCAAAGAGTTCAACACAACTGAGCAAATAAGCATACCATAGTATAGCATCTTACAACTAAAGAGCCTAGACCCTTTCTCAGAGAGCTTTACGATTCATAGGTACAGTTAGAATCTGTTCTGCCCAGTATCTGGCCTGTTACCATGTGGCAGTACAAGCTACTTACGTTTATGGTAGAGAATGCTACATCAAAAATGAAGCTCCATTTATCCTGAAATTTTAATATAGGAACAAAATTTCAGCTAGGCCAAAGATTAAGTGCTTTTTTTCTTTAAACTACTTCTAAAACTTTTAAAAATCATTATTTGTGGCCCCTAGATTAAAGTCTCTCAGAATGACTGACAGTGGGATATCAACACTCTGTAAAGGAGTATGGTTACAACTTGTATCACAAATAAAACCATCACACAATATCTGACATCATCAGAACATTTTCCAAAATTCTGTTAGGGCTATGTAATCATTGGTCTAGATCTTTCTCAAAAGTTCTCCTTTGTCATCAGGTCTGTATGACTTCCCTAAAGCCTTTAAGTTTTCAGAGCCTATCTGATCTTCTTGAAACACCCATTAAAATACGAGCTTACATTATTCCCTAAGTTTAAATAACAAGGTAGTCTAAATACAAATTCAAAAAAGAAATTATCCTAAAAGCAACAATCTAAGTTTATTGATTCTTCATTTTTATTAGTGAACAAGTGACTTCAGATTTTTTTCTCTTCCACGGCACCCCAATATACATAAATATTTTGCATTGTTTTAGCTTATTTGACTATTAGAATCAATATTTTGTTTCTCAGAAGTGTCAGATTTAAGTAAAATTCTTATAGAAATCTGTTTTAATGGACTTTATTTCTATCTTACTGAATAATAAAGCTAAATGTCTTTATCACTAGAAACTCATCCCAATGTTTGCTGCACTGTTTATTTATCTGCTAAGAATTACTGGGGCTCCTCTGGTGGTCTGTGGCTAAGACTCAGATCTCTTGATGCAGGAGGTCTGCATTTGATCCCTGGTCAGGGGACTAGATCCCTGCAACTAAGAGTTTGCATGCCACAACTAAATTGTGTGCCACAATTAAGAACCGGTTGAAGCCAAATAGGCTTCCTTGGTTGTTTAGGCAGTAAAGAATCTATCTGCAATATAGTCAAGTAAATAAATATTTAAGTACAAACAAAAAAACCCCCAAAGTATGAGGTTATCCTCATTTAAAAAACAGAACTGTTTAAAAGTAAGTGCATCATTGCTTTTTTTGTTGTTTGTTTTTGTTTTTGGTTCATGGAAATATTGTTGTAGCAACAATTCACATTAAATGTCTATGATTTATTGTGAATATAATTGCCAGTATTATATACAGCCCAAAGACTGAAAAAGTATATTAATAACTGTACCAAAATATAAACTGAGACATACAGTCACTTTTTAGACCTTAAAGATTATACATATAGCCATGTTTAGTAAGTAACTTGGTGCAAATGACTAAATACTATAAGTGATAGCAATCAGTATTTGATTCTTATTGGGCTCTTTATTTTGCCTCTCAAACAAAAACATCATTTAAAGCTAATGAGAACCAACTGCTCTGATCTCCATGGATTTATCTGTTCTACTCTTTGTAGTACTTAATAGTGCCTACATAAGTTTTCTCAGTTTCCCTTTGAAGAAAGAAATATATCAATATAAATGAACTATTTTAATATGGAATTATATTTAATGTACCCACTTTAACTTTAGATAACTAGGAAATGTGGAAAATTTGAAGGGAAATTCTATTGTCTCCAGAATTTTATTGACCAAGTCAATGATAAAATATGTCATATCTGTTCTTTAATTCTCTATATAAATTATTCATTAACCAGTGTGGGTGACCCTGATTTCTCAAAATGGCCTTCCCTAAGAAGGCAGAGTAAATTCTTTATTGTAAGCAGTAGAAAATGATTGAACATTGCTATCCCACTGTACTTTATCAACTTCCTTGCTCAAGTAGTTTAAACCCAAAAAAGGACCCAGATACTAACAATGGTAAATACTACTGTGTCTTCCCCAGAACATGTAGTTGAGAGAGCAAATAGCCTTGTGGAGGCTGTATCTGTAATACCAGTTTGGCACATTAAAAGTGTTATCCATGAAACACTGTAAAAGACACTTCCCCATGATGGTATTTCTTTACATCCCTCATAACTTTCTGTTTCCCAGAGATCTGGATACAGCAACAACAAAAATGTTGGCAATTCAAGTTCTATTTATTTTTTAGACTTTTCAAAATGGAATCCTTCACTAACTAGCCTTAGGGTACAACTGAAATAAGTAAAGAATACAATAAATTAAAAATCTCAAAAAATAGCTTAAAGCAATATTAAAACAGCATGACAAGAATCATTAAAATAGTGAATATCCATTATATCTTGCTGCATCGCTGCATTTGGCAATCTGGGAAAATTCTTTTGCATGATTTTGTGTAAGGTCAACATATGGAGAATTTATCAATTTCTAGTAGGCACTCAGTAAGTGCATATTTGGGTTAGTGAATAAATATGTAAATAAATGCTTAAGCATTCAGGGACAAAAATGGAAGGGAAAAAGTTTTATAGACTGATTAGATGTCTTATGGAAACTGAAAACCTAGTTTTCAAAGAGACTGAAGTATTGATTTGTATCAGTGGATATTTTCTTTGTATTAAATTTTATAAATTAGAAATACATGCTAATCTGTTACTGATTGGAGCATATAAATTTTTTAAAGTATACTTGGTTTACAATGTTGTGTTTATTTTAAATTTTTGGCTATACTCTGTGGCATGTGGGACCTTTGTTCCCCAACCAGGGACTGAACCCACACCCCTGGCATTAGAAGGTAAAGTCCTAATAACTGGACAATCAGGGAAGTCTCTTGATTGGAACAATTTATGAGATATGTTTTGTTTAAGGGAAAAGTAATAGCAGAAGCAATGATCTGTTTGTAGCATTTTATAGTCTTAATCATTGTTGTCTTCAGTTCAGTTCAGTCGCTCAGTTATGTCCGATTCTTTGCGACCCCATGAATCACAACGCAGCACGCCAGGCCTCCCTGTCCATCACCAACTCTCAAGTTCACTCAGACTCACGTGAACTGGCATCGAGTCAGTGATGCCAGTAATAAAAACCAGTATTATTTAAAAAGGCATAATATGTTTTGCTTAAATGAAGAAATAATCAGATATATCATGAAATAATGAAAAGCAAAAAATTAATGTTGTATAGGCTAATTCTAACTAAACAATCCATTTAACATGGCCATATTTAAGATGATGTATGTGATGTATCTTTTGTTTTTAATCATGCTGAATTTATTGACATAGGGTCACTAACCAGAGATTCAGGATTCAATGCTTTAGCGGAAGCAGTTAAGAAGAGCTCTAAAATGTTGGTTGGGTGGCCAAGTGGCTGGACCCAAAATGTGGCCTACATTAAATGGAGCTGAATTGATCATATATTGTAGAGGAACGTATTTGAAGGCTTGAGGAGACTGCAATGTTAGAGTATATTTATCTTGTAATTCCTGCTCTCCAACCCTGAAAGGCCATAACTTTCACTACAACCATGAAAAATAAATTTTGGGGGGAACCCTAGCATTCTTATGATCTCTCTTCTTTTTCAAAAAATTAAAAAAAAATTTACTTGGCATATAGTTGACTTACAATGTTGTGTTTGTTTCAGGTGTAGAGCACAGTGATTCAGCTATACACATCCATATCAGACATTCATTCTTTTTCTTTCTTTTTCTTTATTTATTTATTTATTTAACTTTACAATACTGTATTGGTTTTGCCATACATTGGCATGAATCCTCCATGGGTGTACATGAGTTCCCAATCCTGAGCCTTTCCTATAGCCAAGACATGGAAAACAACCCAAATATCCATCAACAGAGATCGATAAAGAAGATGTAGTATATTTAACATGGAATAATATTCAGCCATAAAAAAAAATGTTCATCTATATTATAGAACATAGATGAATCTAGAGATTACATACTAAGTGAGGTAAGTCAGACAATGAAAGACAAATATCATAAAATATCACTCATAATGTGAAAGTCATGGAGCTGTCTCTGACTCTTTGTGACCCCATGAGTCGACTATACAGTTCATGGAATTCTCTAGGCCAGAATACTAGAGTGAGTAGCCTTTTCTTTCTCCAGGAGATCTTCCCAACACAAGGATTGTGCCCAGGTCTCTTGCATGGCAGGCGGATTCTTTACCAGCTAAGTCATAAGGAAAGCCCATATGTGGGCTATAATTTTTAAAAAAAATGATACAAATGAACTAATTTACAAAACAGAAAACAGACTTACAGATATCAAAAACAAACTTATGGTTACCAAACAGAGAATGTGGAAGAGAGGGATAAATCATACACACGCTACTATATGTAAGATATATAGCCAATAAGGATCTACTATATAGTACAGGGAACTCTACTCAACATTTTATGAACCTATCAGAGAAAAGAATCTAAACAAGAAAAAAGAATGTAATATATCTTAAAATTAATACATAATTACATTATATTACATTAAATTATACATAACAGTTAAGATAATGACCTGCCATTCTCTTCAAATAATTGGAATGCTCTTTTCAAATATGTGCTCAAATGTTTTTCCATAGTTTATATACATTACAATACTTGCACTTCCCCTTTGAAATACTCATCTATCCATCATGCTAAAATTATTTTCCATTGTCTAATTCACTAGACTATAAGCTTAATTAGCCCAGCTGTATTATTCTTTTGTTCATCATTATATCATGCTGATTAGAAAGTCCTCAGCATATTTGGGTTCAATAGATACTGGTTGTATAAATATTTATCTGCTACAGGGCTCAGAAAATCTTTGCTCCTTGAATATCATAGTGCAATAATCTCCCTGAACACTCCCTTTTCTTAATACAAGAGGCCAAGAATGGCGATCATCACCAGAGGGGATAATCAACAAGAGGAATAAACACTGGAAGTAAATTGCTAGGTACAAAAGCTATGAAATCTTAGATTTAAAACCAGTTGAAAAGGAAGATACAATTGCTTCTTCCCACATCCAGTAAGAACTAGACAACCAAAGAAGGAAAAAGAGAAGCAAACATGTGTCAAAGATGAGATTCAGAAAAATCAGGCTTATTCAAAAACTACTTGGACAATTACAAACTGCATTACTGATCTATTTTTTCTAAAATGACCTTTAAAAAGTTAGTGTGAGTCCATCACTGGCACCACCCCACCTCTAGAATGTTGTTGTTATGGCTGGTCTTGATGTCTCTCAGGTCTTCTTTGGAACAGAGCTAGAATAAGCATTGGCTCTATTTGAGAGATGGGAAGTTGCTACAGAAGCGTGTGAGCAATGGCATTTAGAGACTAAGATCTAATGGGGGGATGCATGTCACAGGGTAAATCCTCAGCTCACAGCACAAAAATATCATAAACCATCATACAAAATTTGAGGAAGGCACCTTACTAATAGGGTATTGTACTGATCATGCTGCTAAGTCGCTTCAGCTATGTCTGACCCCATAGATGGCAGCCCACCAGGCTCCACCGTCCCTGGGATTCTCCAGGTAAGAACACTGGAGTGGGTTGCCACTTCCTTCTCCAATGCATGAAAGTGAAAAATGAAAGGGAAGTCACTGAGTCATGTCCAACTCTCAGCAACCCCATGACTGCAGCCCACCAGGCCCCTCCGTCTATGGGATTTTCCAGGCAAGAGTACTGGAGTGGGGTGCCATTGCCTTCTCTGCATACTGACCATAGTTGTTCGATAAACTGAGTTGTTCTTTACTTGAATGTATCAGTCCTGTAAGAATAAAATGATCTGGTCTTCTCTAAAACTCTGATAAATATCAGATCTAGTAATTTCATATTTGCTTTGGTAAAACCTATGACCTTTTAATTAAATGTGGGGTCTTTTAACTTAATTTGATGTTTTAAGCTACTGAGAAGAGGAAATATTCAGGAGCTTTGAACAGCCTGTATTAAGGAGACAGGCAAAGCTCTTCTGTAGGTTTCTCATTGAACTCTCAATTGTATATGAGTTAACTATGTTCTGTTTTTATATCTGAATTTAGTAAGGAAAAAGAACCCCCACATTTATCTTGCAATAGTTTATTATAGACAATACAATATTAGCACAAGAACTATTAGAATCTTTTGTACTATTTTTAAACATTTAACATTATATTATGGATACTGAAGTGTGACCATGCCCCCGTCAAAAAAAAAAAATGATGACTGAATAAAGTAATTTGAGTAATATGGAAAGCAATTGAACTAGATTATATGTTGAAAATGTATTATAAAAATGTTTAAGATAGTTCTTTGCAATTTCTATTTACCTGTGCAAAGTATACAT